>CM039528.1:2575923-2597722 GCA_022433055.1 Begonia peltatifolia | reverse complement strand
CTCTCTCTCTCTCTCTCTCTCTCTCTCTCTCTCTCTCTCTCTCTCTCGTTCACCTTTGGGTGTTGGCAGAATGAAGAACTCACCATGAGTTTATCGTATTCTCTCTCGATCGCACTTCTTCAGGTGGTGGAGTCAGAAATTGTAGCCATAACTCAATGTAGGTCTACAATTTTAGATTTCAGGTAAAAATTTGAAGCTCCCACGTGTACTTAACGTGAGTGTTGACGAAAAAATTAAAAAGGTCAAGTTCGATAACAGAATCATAGTAGGGGGTTTAGTTTGCTTATTTTTTTAGTAAAGGGGACTACCTGAAATTACGGGTATAGTACAAGATTAAAATCGATAGTTTTCCAAAAATTTTCTATCACATTTTCTTAACTTATCCTAAAATACCAAATTTAGAAGTTGATCAACAGTTATCACTGTATAAATATCTACCATTCTTAAAAGAAATAATTGTCCCCAGTTTCTTCTAATCATTAAAAAAAAAAGAAAAATTGTCTAATCTTTCATTTATCTAAACTCTCACCGTCATTCTACAAAAGCAGGATTTTTCCATGTTATAACAAAAGTTAATTTGTTATTTTTTTAATCTAATCTCTATCTTAATGATTCCCTCTCTCACAATCAATTGATTTCACCCGCTAATTCTCCAGTTAACTTACTTTGGCCACCTATATGAGAAATGTAAGTTTTTCTCTTTCCTGCAGATCTCAAAACTGTAGGGTTCATGAATCTTCTTCGTCTCTTTAGTTCACCCTCATAGTTTTTCTCCTTGCAACCACCATTTCTCCTTTTGCGTGTGCATCTTCCATCTTGGTTGTTCTATCTTTGGCTCTATTTTCTTCTTTTGTGCACTCAACAATTTCTTAATCTTTGCGTTCTTCTGCAGGGATGTTTTTCCTGTAATTTTTCTTTGTTTTCTTCGAAAGGTTAGATTTTTTCCTCCCTGGTTTTATGTTATACCCTCTTTATTTTGCTCTTACGTTGACAATCTGCTTGCATTCATCTTCATAGATGACTTTTCTTTAGGTGGTTCACTAGGTTTTTTTTATTTCTCCTTTTTCTCTTGGTCTAGGGTACGTTGTTGGAAAACCTATTTTGCTTGCATGTGGAAGATGTCAAATGGTAGGTCATCTTTACTTGAGAAAGCTCACTAGTTTTTTTTATAACACGTATGATAATTGTTGAGAATTAAACTCAAGCAAACTGTCAGTTTTGAGGACTATTTTGAATGAGAATTTGAAGGTCATACGACATTCACTTTTAACGTATGACCTATGGATTTTAAATCCCTGGAAGTCTACTTTCCAATAGTTCAAATTTCAGGTCGTTTGGAGTTCTCTAGAACAAGTTATGAGCGTTTTAATAATGAAGGGTTAGCAATAAGTATAATATTTGGTATTCCAAGTTTTAAGTATGTTTATAATATGAATGTTAAGAGTCAAGTATGATACTATAAATATTACAATATGTTTTATTAAAAAAGTGAGAGAAAAAAATAGAAATACATTTGAGAAGATTATTATTTAGTGTCCATCTTTCTTTCTCTCCAAAACAAACACTTTTTTTATTGTCAAATCGATATTGGACTCATGTATGACTACAACAGAACACCGTTATGGCAGATGCCGCTGCCATGACTCACCAAGATAAACTATGACAATTGGAGTATTCAAATTCGTGCATGCTCTGTGCATAATACACATGAAAAGTTATCGAAACTGGCTTGACGGAAGCGGAAACTATTGATTCCTTAATAGCGAATCAATTAAAAGTGTTGAAAGAAATGCGAGTGAAGGACAAGACCGCTCTCTATCTTTTGTTTCAAGAAGTGGAGGAGTCGGATTTTGCGAAGATTGCCGATGCATCAACTTCGAAAGAAGCATGAGATATTTTGCAAAAGGTGTACAAAAGTACCGACCGAGTTAAACAAGTGTGGCTTCAAACTCTTCGAGGCGAGTGGGAGGCTATGAAAATGAAGGAGTCAGAAGACATATAAACCTACATAATGCGTGTGCAAATAGTGGTGAATCAACTAAAATGCAAAAGAGAAACCCTCACAGATGGAAGGGCCATGGAGAAAATTCTTCGGTCATTAACAGAGAATTTTGAGAATGTTGTATGTGCAATCGAGGAATCGAGAAACTTGGAAGAAATGACCATCGATGATCTCGTTGGTTCCCTTGAGGCACATGAACAACGGAAGATCAAAAAGAAAGAAGAGATTTTGGGGGAGGCCTTACAAACAAAGATGACTATTAAGGAGGACAATGCAATTAACATGTACAATCAAGGAAGAAGACGTGGCTATAGAGGTCGTGATTTTGGTCGCGGTGAAGACCACGGTTGCAGAAACAATCATGAAGAAAAGGCCAAGATGAGTCAACAAAATTGGCGTGGACGAGGACGCAGTCATGAGAAAGGCGACCGGTCGGATCGCTCAAATATCGAGTGTTATAACAGTGGCAAGTATAGACACTACTCAAAGGAGTGCTATTCTTAAAAGAAAGTGGATGAAAACGCAAATCTACTCTCGAAAGATGAGACGAAGAACGACTGTTCTCATGATGGCTTAAAAGGGTTCCACTTCAGATAGCGACACGGTATGGTATCTCGACACTGGTGCTAGCAATCATATGTGTGGACACAAACATCTCTTTGTTAACATGCAAGAGATAAAAGATGGACACGTGTCTTTTGGATACGCGACGAAGGTTCAAGTCAAAGGTTGAGGAAAAATATGTTTTACCCAAAAGGATGGAAAAGAAGGATCAATAGAAGATGTCTACTATGTACTCGACTTGAAAAGTACCATTCTTAGCATGGGGCAAATATTGGAGAAAGGATATTCGATCTTGATGAAAGACCGGATGTTGCACTTGAAGGATAAAAATAGCCGATTACTCGTAGACGTGGAGATGACCAAGAATCGTATGTTCAAACTCAACTTGAAAAATATGCAAGAAAGGTGTTTGCAACTCAACATGGAGGACAAAACATGGTTGTGGCACATACAGTTTGGACACTTACATTACGATTGCCTAAAGGAGTTAGCAAAAAAGGAAACGGTCCACAGGTTAGTGGACATGGATTATACTAAGAAATTTTGTGAAGGATATGTACTTGGCAAGCATGCAAGGAGTGTATTTCAAAAGAAGGCGGAATATCGTGCAAGAAGATCTCTTGAGTTTTTACACATCGACATATGTGGCCCGATCATGCTGAAGTCTTTTAGTGAAAAGAAGTATTTCATCATTTTCATTGACAATTACACAAGGAAGATTTGAGTTTATTTTTTGAAGGAAAAGTCGAAAGCATTGGAGGTGTTCAAAAAATTCAAAGTGTTAGTGGAAAAGATGACCGATCTTTACATTAAGAGTTTGTGGTTGAATAGATGCGGAGAGTACATGTCGGTTGCCTTCACAAGCTATTGTGAGGAATAAGGGATCAAAAGGTTTTTGACCGCACCCTACTCACCTCAGCAAAACAGTGTAGCCGAATGAAAAAATCGAACGATTTTTTATATGGTTCAGTTAATGTTGAAGAGTAAAGACATGCCAATGGAATTTTGACTGAAGCAGTGCAATGTGCCGTATATGTGCAAAAATCGATGTCCGTACACAAGATTGGGGAATCAAACAGGAGAAGAAGCCTAGAGCAGTCATAGACCAACCGTATCTTATTTTAAAGTGTTTGGTAGTGTAACCTATACACACATACCAGACCAAAGAACAACCAAACTCGATGACTGAAGCAAGAAATATATGTTCATCGGGTATCACTAGAAGACAAAGGCTTACAAATTATTTGACCCAATTGGCAAAAAGGTAGTTGTGAGCTGAGATGTACAAGTAAATGAAGAAAGTACATAAGATTGGAAGAATAAAAAAGAGGCGACATAAGACAAAGAAAATGAAGAATCAACAATCGCTGCACAAATAATCACACCAACAACACCTAAAGAATCTGATGAAGAAGAAGAGCCGAGACAACCAAGGATGCGGAGTCTACAAGACCTATAAGACTTGACAAATGAAGTACACTTGGTTTGCTTATTAGCAGATGTAGAGAATATTATTTTTGACGAGGTTGTGAGAGACAAGAAATGGAAAGTAGCGATAGATAAAGATGAATGCAATCGAAAGAAATGAAACGTGAGACTTGGTAGAGTTGCCAAAAGGATGTAGACCCATAAGAGTCAAATGGGTATACAAGAAAAAGATGAATGTCCAAGGAAAGATTGAAAAATATAAAGCATGCTTAGTTGCAAAAGAATACAAACAAAAGACGAGGATCGACTATGATGAAGTTTTTGCTCAGGTTACAAGAATGGAGATAATAGATTTCTTATTTCTCAAGCGGCGAAATTCAAGTGATCGATCTATCAAATGGACATGAAATTCACATTTTTAAATGGAGTGCTTGAAGAGAAAGTTTACGTAGAGCAACTGCTTGGGTACATGAAAGCTGGGAAGGAAAGCAAAGTACTGAAGTTAAAGAAGGCGCTATACGGATTAAAGTAAGCACGTCGAACACCCAAATCAACACCCCCTTCAAGAAGAATGGATTCACACAATGTCACTACGAGCACGCTGTACGTGAAGAAAGAATAAGAGAACTTGCTGCTTATTGTTCTTTATGTTGATGATCTTATCTTCATGGAGAACAACAAGAAAATCATAAAAGATTTCAAAGAAGTTATGATGCGAGAGTTCAAAATGACGGATTTGGGATTGATGAAGTATTTTTTTGGTTTTGAGATTAGACAAGAAAAATCTAGAATTTTTGTGTCACAAGAAGCATATGCGAAGAATATTTTGAAGAAGAACAAGATGAAAAATTGCAAGCCAGTAGTAACACCGATGAAGCTCGGTACAAAACTCTCTTAGTTTGAGGGAGGAGATCCAGTAAATACAAGTAACTACCATAGTTTTGTTGGAAGTCTACGGTATCTCACATGCACAAGGTCGGATATTGCATATAGTGTCGACATAGTGAGCCGATACATGGAGGATCCAAAACACTCGCACCTAAAAGCTATTAAGAGAATTCTTTGATATATTCAAAGAATGGAGTCACTCTGATTGCTCTATACAAAGACAGACGAATAGAAATTGATTGGTTACTCAGATAGTGATTGGTGCGGAGATGTAAATGATCAAAAAAGTACATCAAGATTCATATTCTATATGGGAACATGACATTCGCATGGCTTTCAAAGAAGCAGCCGATTGTGACTTTGTCAACATGCGAGGCGAAGTATGTGGCAGCATCTTGCTGTGTGTGCAACGCAATTTAGTTAAGAAATTTACTACACGAGTTAAATCTCCAACAACATGAGGAAACCGAAATACGAGTCAACAACAAATCAACTATTGAGTTGGCAAGGAATCTAGTTCACCATGAAAGGAGTAAGTATATAAATGTTCGTTTCCATTCTATTAGGGAACATATGAAAAAAAGAGAAGTGCAAATGAGTCATGTTGCCAGTCGTGATCAAGTTGTAATAGACATTTTTACAAAGCCACTTCCAAAAGTACTAGTTGAAAACCTAAAGGAGATGATCGAAATGAAAGATCGAAAAGGTTTAAGCTTAAGGGAGAAATTTGTTGAGAATTAAACTCAAACAGGCTGTCCCTTTTGAGGGATGTTTTGAACGAGAATTTGAATGGTCATACGACATTTATTTATAACGTATGACCTATGGATTTTAAATCTCCAGAAGTTTACTTTTCAATGGCTGAAGTTTCAGATAGTTTGGAGTTCTCTAGAAGAAGTTATGACTATTTTAGTAATGAAAGGTCATGAATAAATATAATATTTGATATTCTGGGCTTTAAGTGCGTTTATTATATGAATGTCAAGAGTCAAACATGATATTATAAATATTGCAATATATTTTATTAAAAAATAAGAGAAAAAAATAAAAATTCATTTGAGAATATTGTTGTTCAGTGTCTTTTTTTCTTTTTCTCCAAAACAAACACTATTTTGATTGTCAGTAAAATGTTATATGAATACTAGTAGATCATTTTGTTTTCTCTAGCAATTTATTTTTAATAAATCCATTTTTGCATTCATATTTTTTTCTCTTTGTTCTGTTGTCAATTGAACTTTTGTTTGTCTTCAAATGTCATTGCTGATTAAGGAAAATACAAAAAAAGAAAAAAAAAAGCCGACTTCACAAAGTTGAAGATTCAGTTTTTTCGTTCATCTTTGGTCAAATGTTTATAATAAAACACAAACTTGGGTAACTACAACATATCAATTCTAACAAACACTATTTACTTCAATTTTATAAATTAAAGGTTGTTGCTTTTGGGTGGATGTTTGATTTATTCTTCCTGTATTTGTAACGCTCTGAGAACCTGCCCGTTCCTGGTTCGTACACATCTATTACTCACTCACTATACTCGGAAAATTAGAGTAAAAATTTAAAACTTTTGTTCCTTGACTTAAAACGATATTTTTTTTAAAAAATATTTTAAGACGGTTAAAATATTACAGCGGAAGACTTTTAATAAAAATTTGATTTAAATAAATTAAGTTTTCTGAAACTCAAAAATTTAATTTACGGTCGACCCTCGCGGTCGGCACGTACTTCCCACTTCTCGGACCAGTCGACACTTCCATTTGGCGGTCGACACTTAAGTCCTCTCTGTCCGGGTCGGTCGATCCTCACTGTAATAACCCGAAAATTTCGAATTTTAATTTTTAATTTCTGAAATTTTTGTTTTAGTCTCGGTCGGGAATTTACGAAATTACGGACGATTAAAAACACGTGAGGGCGTTTAGGTAAATTGTTATTTGTTTAAAATAAAAAAAAAGATTAAAACACCTGAATGGCTTCGGGAAGAAGCCATTCGGATGTTTTCACCGTGCACCCAAGTGCCGAGAGAAGACAACCGGGAGCCAGGGCAATCAGGTGCCGGAGTCGGAGCTGCGACGGCCGACGAGCGCGAGTGTGAGGTGTGAGTTGCGAGCAGGGGCTGCTATTCCGACGGAACGGGGCCGTTCGGTTCCAGCAGCTCAAGTTCCCGAAGTGAAAGCCGAGTGTTTCGGCCGACGACCGCGAAGGGCTAGTTTCCAGCCAATTCTGCCCCAACGATTTGGGCGCCTTATTGGAGTCCTTCTTCTCCCGTTCTGTGCAGAACGAACATCGCTCGGTAAGTCCCTCTCTTCTTCCCTCTATTGTCCTGTCTGATCTGGCCGAGAGTGAGGTTCGGTCTCCCTCCAGTTTCGGTGAATTTGGCCGAAATGTTGAGGAGGGGAGTGCCGGGAATTTGAAGGGGGGGAGGGAAACCGAAGGTGTTCCCCTGTCAATTTTCCCCTGTTTTGGCCGAGCCTGGTGCTTGGCCTCCTTTCGATTCCGGCAAACTTGGCCGGAATGTATAAGTGGAATGTGACTAGCTGAGTATAGGAGTTGTGAAATTCGAAATTCGAAATCAAGAATCGGACGTTTTTATTTTGGGGCAGCTTCTGTTTTTGGCCGTTTCAGCCTACGTTCGGCTGATCATTTTAAATTTTGTTTTTGTGGGATAAAATAGGTTATTAAAGAGACGTATGACCGCTGAAATCGTTCGATTCCGACATCCGACGCAAAAGTTATGCGCGTCGGAAGTTTATGCCAGAATTTAGTCCAAGTCAAATTAGCGAGCGTTTTTCGTGGAAATTCGACGTGTGAGAGTAGTATAGCCATTTTGATGCATATAACTAGTTGGGAGTGAGTTTTGGTTGAAGAGAAGTGAAAATGTGAAATTTTAATAAAGGTGGCAGATTCGGTTTTTAGCGTTCTTCGCCTATCTGCGGCTTATCGTTTAAAATTCGTCTTGGGATGTTAAACTAGGTTCCTAAGGGGACGTTTAGCCACTTGAATCGTTCGATTCCATTGACGGACACAAAAGTTATGCCCATCCGAACGTTGGGCTGGTTTTCGGCCAAACCAAACCAATGGACCATTTTAGTTAGAATTTCATGAGTGTAGTTAGAGAAGGTTATTTTTAGCTAATTGGTGAATGTTGAGATAAATGCTGATGAGAAATTGGTTGTGTTTTAGGTTGAGGCTTTCTTTTGGCGAAACTGTGCGTCGAGCGAGCTTGGGACGCCAAGTAAGTAGTGCATGCGTGTGTTTTGCCCAAGTGGACGTACACTATAGAACTTTAGGGTTTATGTGATTGATTGTGGTGTGCATGCGTATTGTTTGACATTCATCATATTTTTAAAAACGTGAACGAAAATGATTTTTAGCATGTTTTGATGTATGATGTGAGACGTGTGGCGCTGGTACCGCGGATCTCGCTAGTGTGTGGGCCGGTGCTTCACTAGTCGCGGATCCTACTCGAGGGGTAGGCCGGCTGAGCCGTCATGCGGCGTGAATGTGTTGACGGTGAGTATATGGGTAGTGGTACCACGGATCCTACTAGTGTGTGGGCCGGTGCAACACCAGTCGCGGATCCTACTCGAGGGGTGGGCCGGCTGGGCTGTCGCGAAACGTGTGTGTATGGCAACTGTGGCCCCGTGCTGGGGAGGCTGGGACGGGGGCGACATGTCAGGGTGTAGAGTGGCGCGCGATACACCCTTACCCTGATGTGGTTGCCGTGTGGTGATGCGTGTGTGTAGTTTGTGGGCCTCGTTGCTGGGGAGTCCGGGACGGTGGCGACGTGTCAGGGTGTAGAGTGGCGTGAGGTTCCTCCTTACCCTGGTGCGGCTACACTACGCGTCACAGATGTGACAACATGAGTGTGAGTGTAGAGACTACATGTGATAGGATTGCATTGTCGGCTTTTACTTTCATATCGCATTACTTACTGAGCGTTAGGCTTATGTTGTGTGTTCTATGGTGTAGGTGCTGATGATACTGCTGGTTAGCCTCGAGTGCCTAGTCCAGAGGCGTAGGATGGTTGGCGGCATGCGACCGCAGCACCGGATGGCGGATATTTGTTAGGGCGACCCAACCCGTGGAGTTAGTAGGTTGTGGCATGGTTGGTTTTGGAGGTTTTCTTCTTTTGTGATGATTATGTACAGTCGATGAGATGAGATGAGGTGTATATGTGTCAGTGTATAGGTATATGTAGTGTGTGTGATTTTGGTGACGTACGCAGATATTTTTCATGTTAGAGTATGATATTACTCTATACTGGGGACTTTCTTCATTTGTATTTGATGGATTTTCGTTGTCTTCATACTCTGATTTGATTTCTCTGGATGATGGATAGATAAACACTGTTAGTTTGGTGAGCTGTGTGCAGGGTTTTTAAATTTTGGGATAGTCAGGTTTTAGCCGTTACTCTGCCGAAATTTCGGGAGAGAGGTAGGGAGTCGAGGGAATATGAAATGTGATGTGAGTAGTGAATCCTAGAGAAGTGTAAATGAGCGTGGAAGTGCGGCGTGATCGCAGGTGCGCGGGGCACGCGACCCTACGGGTACTCACGGGTCGTACGACGCCGGGTGAGGGCGTGCGCGTGGACGTGCTGTACAGCGGCAGGGTGCGTAGGGCACACGGCGCTGTGAGCGTGCGCGTGACACGGTGACGTTGAGTTGGCACGTGCGGCACCGCGAGGGTGCGCACGGGGTTTCGAAGTGGGGATGTGAGTGTGCGGTACCGGGTTTTGTAGTTCGAGGAGTGAGTTGGATTCTTTTCTAGGATTTCAAGTCTTATCGTTTTATCTTAAACTGTTTTAAATGGTTTTTTTTCTTTTTCGCTGCGTATTTTTATATTAAGGACTTCGTATTCCCTTTTCGGGACGCGAGTTGTTTTCGAATCGAATAAAAAAATTTTCATACTCAGAAATATTTTTTTTTTAAATGATTTGAAAATGAAAGGAGTAATAAATTGAGTGGGTTATGTCAAGTGTTAGTGTACGTGTAGTGTGTAGTTGCACTGTAGCGCACCGGGAACGCGGAGGTTTTTTCTCGGGGTGTTACACTCACGGTCGACACTCCTACTGACTTTACATTACCGATCGATACTTGCGCGCACCGGTCGACACTCCATTGCTCTCTGGCTGAGTAGGTCGACCCTCGCGGTCGACACTTACGAGATTTTGTCGACCCTGATACTTACGGGTCGACACCGCACGGAGCGGTCGACACCTACAGTCATAAGTTGGCACCTTGATGCTATCTGCCCGCACAGGTTGACTCGTGTGGTCGACACCTACCTGGTCTGGTCGACCACTAAGCCTATCAGTCGACACTTGCTCCCCAGAAACTTTAACAGAATTCAAACAAAACAAACACGGTTTTGACTAAAAAAAAGATATGAATCCATTTCTCGACTCAATTTACAAACCTGCTACACACACCATAATATTCAACGCAAATTCAAATATCTCTTTTACGTCAAAATAACCAAGTACGACTCAAAATATTTCACCACCATAGTCAAAATGCCTCAACAATCGGCCTAGTCGTCCCACGAGCGTCCTCCTCCAACTGCCTTATAGTCCTAGGCATGCTCGGGATATTCACTAGCTGCTGCGTTGTCACCTACATCACAGAACTCAACTATTAGGTTAATGCTAAGTAAGTAATGTATAAAACACACTAAAATCAAACATTTCCTAACACATGTAGTTTCTACAGTTTCGTCTCTGTTTTAGTTTTCGTCTCTTTCTTACATCTTCTTTATCTTCTTACTACTGGGTTCTTCTTTACGTGCTAGATCAAGGTGACACACCTCATGGTCCACTTCTCGGGACAAGCCCAACCTCAATCTAGTAAAGTGCCACACCTCGCGGTTCACCTCTAGGGACAAGATCACCGCGTAAAGCGGAGGAAGAGTGATACACCTCACGGTCCACCTCTTGGGACAAGATTAGTGAACCCCACCTTTATTATCTTCTTACGTATCTTCTCGTTTCATTCATTTCATCTCATCCTACTGTTTCACTTCGTAAAAACATGAAAATTCATTTTCGTTTCGTCTTGTAAATTAAAGCTATGATAAATAAATGTGCAATGCATCCTACTGTACTGTGATGTGGGACCGAGGGCAAAACTCCTACTACATTACTTACCTGGCGTCCTTACCACTCGTATATGAACTTCGTAATTCGCTTGCTAACTGGGAAACCTATAAATTACATAACTATTAGTTTTACGGTCCATGAAATCCACAAATTCTAAGGAAACACCCTCCCTCTATCAACCCATCTAACTAAACTCCCAACATTCTACACAAATTCCAACCAATTTCGAAATTGTCTAACTTATCCAATACTCGTCCGATTTGGACGATTCAAGGTGTTACAAGCTCCGCAGGACGTCTAATTTCTAATGGTCTCATCCATTTCCTAATTGGACATCCACAACTTGGCCGAATGTGGCCGAACGGAAGTCATTCCACAATTTGTGCGTTTGGCTATCTAAACACTCAATCTTCTCTATAAAACTCTGTAACTTACTCCTACTTTTAGCTCAAACACCAACACACTGATAGAAATAGATTTTAACTTCAATTTCTTTACAACTCCCTCCTAGGTTTTCACCAAAACCACACAATACTTTCTTTAACTCATTTCTAACGCTCAAAACACCTACAATATTAACTATCTACTAAGAACTAACTAAAACTTATCGTTGCTTTGAAGAAGCAAAGGAGAACTGAAGAAAATCGTTGCTAGAAGGCTGATCGGCGAGAGAGGGAGGGTTGGCGCTGTAACACCCCAAGAAACCCCGCGTTCCCAGTGCGCTATAGTGCATCTACACACTACACATACTAACATTTGACATAACTCACTCAATTTAATATCCCTTTCATTTTCAAAAGAATATTTGTGAGTATGAAAAATTTTTGACTCGATTCGAAAACAACTCGCGTCCCGAAGAGGGAACATGAAATCCTCAACATAAAAACTACGCAACGGAAAAGAAAACCATTTAAAATATTTTAAGATAAAACGGTAAGACTCGAAATCCTAGGAAAGAATCCAACGCACCCCTCAAACTACACAATCCGGTGTCGCGCACTCACGTCCCCACTTCGACACCCCACGCACACCCTCGCGGTGACGCACGTGCCAACTCAATGTCACTGTGTCTCGCGCACGCTCACAGCGCCTCGTGCCCCACGCACCCTGCCGCTGTACAGCACGTCCGCTCACACGCCCTCACCCGGCGCCGCACGACCCGTGAGTACCCGCAGGGCCACGTGCCCCGCTCACACGCCGCACTCCCACGCTCATCTACACTTCTCTAACATTCACTGTACACACCTTAACCTATTCCATATCCTTTCAACTCCCAACCTCTCTTCCGAAATTTCGGCAGAGTAACGCCTAAAAACTGGCTATTCCAAAAATTTAGAACCCTGCACACAGTTCACCAAAAACTAACAGTATTTATCTATCCACCATCCAGAGAAATCACCATAACATAATCAGAGTATGAAGATAACGAAAATCCATCAAATACAAATAAAGAAAATTCACAATATAGAGCAATACTATACTCTAAAATATAAAATACATACGCGTCCCCAAAACACTACAACCACTCTATAAAATCCTGTACAACCGACGTCTATACAAACTCCTCTATCTGCATAAATACCCGACAAAAAAATAACAACCCAATGCATCTTACCGTCACCTACCACCACCACGGGTCGGGTCACCCTAACAAAATCCGTCATCCGATACCCGGTCGCACGCCGCCAACCATCCTATGCCTCAGGACTAGGCTTTCGAGGCTCACCAGCAATATCGTCAACACCTACACCACAGAACACACATAATAAGCCAAACGCTCAGTAAGTAATGCGATATGAAAGTAAAAGCCGACAATGCAATCCTATCATATGCAGTCTCTACACTCACACTCATATTGTTACATCTGTGACGCGTAGTGTAGCCGCACCAGGGTAAGGAGAAACCTAACGCGACCCTACACCCTGACACGTCACCACCATCCCGAACTCCCCAGCAACGAGGCTTACAAACTACACACACGCATCACCACACGGCAACCACATCAGGGTAAGGGTGTACCTCGCGCCACACTACACCCTGACACGTCGGCGCCGTCCCAGCCTCCCCAGCACGGGGCCACAGTTTCCAAACGCACATGTTTCGCGACAGCCCAGCCGGCCCACTCCTCGAGCAGAATCCGCTACTGGTGTTGCATCGGCCCACACACCAGTAGGATCTGCAGTACCACTGCCCATCACCCTCACCGTCAACACATTCACGCCGCATGACGGCCCACTCCTCGAGCAGAATCCGCGACTGGTGAAGCACCAGCCCACACACTAGCGGGAATCCACGGTACCACCGCCACACATCTCATCACATACTCAAAACATGCTCAAAACCATTTTCGTCCACATTTTTAAAATATGATGCATAACAAACAATACGCACGCACACCACAATCAATCACATAAACCCTAACATTCTACAGTGTAGGCCTGTTTGGGCAAAACGCATGCATTCACTACTTACCTGGCGTCCTAAGCTCGCTCGACGCACAGCTTCGCCAAAAAGTGTCTCAACCTAAAACACAAATAATCACCCATCAATCTTCGTCTCAAAATTCACCAAATAAGCTAAAAATAATATTTCTTAACTAAACCTATGAAGTTCCAGTTAAAACGGGTCACCAAAATGGATTCGTCCGAAAACCGGCCTAATGTTCGGACGCACATAACTTTTGCGTCCGTCAACGGAATCGAACGATTCAAGTGGCTAAATGTCTCATTAGGAACCTAGTTTAACCTACTACGGATTTTAAAATGGTAAGCCGCAGACAGGTGAAAAACACCAAAAACCGAATCTACCATTTTTATCCAATTTTCACATTTTTGTTTTCTTCCACCAAAACTCACTCAAAACTAGTTTTACGCATAAAAAACAGCTATGCTACTATCATACGTCGTAATTCTATGAAAAACGCTCGCTAATTTGACTTGGACCAAAATTTGACATAAACGTCCGACGCGCATAACTTTTGCGTCAGATATCAGAATCGAACGATTACAGCGGCCAAACGCTCCTCTAACCACCTATTTTAACTCTCTAAAACATAATTTAAAACGATTAACCGTAGTCCCATCAAAATCCCCAAAAACAGAACTGTTCTTATACGAAAAAATATCTGAAATCTCAACTTCGGTCCAATTTCGCCAACTTCTTCACCGAACATCCAGATTTCGGTTTACCAATGCATACATTAACAATTTGGGGGTTCCTAATTAGAAAATAGCATGGCAGCACAAAAATTCTCACGATTTTCTTCCCAAAAGCGTGCATTTTTCAACCGGTTTATTGAACCCTAAAATTCACCCTCATTCCTTCTAAATTCTAGCACAAAACCCCTGAAACGTAGAGAGCAAAACAACTCCACGCTCAGCCATCAAAGCAGGACAAGACCAAAAGAGAGAACTCCCTGTTTCTCATTTGGTTCTGTCGCGGGAAGTCCGAGCCCCACACACACACTCTCTAGGTTCTAAAACACTCCACAAAAATGAGCTTTAACCGTCGAAATTTCAAGAAGGACTGAGCTTCCAAGTTCGGTCGACAGAAACCGAAACAGGGGAAAACTCACCTGTGTTTTTAGCTCGGGAAGAATCCACTCCCGCCGAGTTTCTGCCTCGCCGGAACAGTCTAGCGCGTCGCGTCTCTTCTCCGGTGGTCGTTCGCTGATAGTTCGTCCCCCTTCCCCGATCACTCTCTCACTTGCGTCTCACCTCTCGGGCACTCGGGTCGCAGAGTCACCGAAATGGAATGGCTTCTTTGTGAAGTCATTCCACTGAACAGATTTCTTTTTTTTTTATTTAAACAAATAACAATTTACCTAAACGCCCTCACGTGTTTTTATCGTTCGTAATTCTCGTTGAATTCACGACCTCCCAACTTTAAATTCTGAAAACCATCACAAAAGCAGACTCCGAGTTTTATAACTTAATTCCCCCATTAAATATTTTTCGAAGATTCAACCGAACTTAAATTAAAAGTTTCAGAAATTAAATTTAAAAAAACCAAAATTTCCCGATTATTACAGGCACTGGGAAAGAAAACTGAAACTGGGGAGAAGAAATCGTTCCTCCCTCTGTTTTTTTTTATCTATATATATATATATATATATTTTATATAATAATAATAATAATAATTACTAATTCATCCTCAAACTCAACTCTTTTGATAAATCTACTATACGGTCAATATTCGAATAAAATCGTAAAATTTCTCCTTCACTAATATTCCTGAAATAATCTTTTACTTAACGTTACAAACTTTCCGTCCTCGATTCCGACTCAAACCTCGCCGTTGACCGATACAAAACTCTAAAAAATTGAATTAACTGAAATTTTTAAAATGTTACGGTATTGGTTTCTATTGTTTTTTTGTTAAATGTTTGTCATTATAGATGAATACTCCGTGATTGATTTAACTAAAAAAAGAAATTGTACACTTGTTTTGAAAAAGATCTTTGAAAATGTGTTTTGTTCTTAATTTTAATTTAGCGATTCAAATAAAATATTGGTGTTGCTGTATGCAAGTGTATGTAGAAACAAGTCTTCACAAATTTTTATTGATTGTGGCATGTTTCAAGTACTGGTTCACTTTATTTGATTTATTATGGCATGCTTAAATGGTTTGTGCATGCTTAATCTTATCAATGTGCTTTTGATCATAAGAAACTAATATTCTTTCCTTCATGTTGAGATATGTATTTTAGATAGCTATTAAAGAATTGCGTAGAACATATTTCTTTGTTTTTGATTGGGGAAACAAATAGTTTACCTCCTTTCATCGAATCGCAGAATTTTGAGAAGTGTTGACTTGTAACTTTTTTTCTTGTTATGTGAAATCATGCATGCTACTTCTTTTTACGCTATTTCTTGCTCTCTTTTCATTCTTTATTTCTCTTCTTCTCTAGCTATATCTAAATTGATTCATGTTATTCTATTGTTATGAATCTTCTTATAACTACAATTTAGTGAAATGAATAAGCTTTCTTAATTGTTGATTGGCTGAATTTAGACTATAATTTGAAAGTAATGGTATGCAATTACATTGCATAGTTTAGACTCACTCTATGTAGATCTGGTATTTTTTATTTGGAGATAGTGTGTTAATTGGTTTGTGCATACTTAATTTTATCGGTGCATTTTTTTATAATAAGTAATTAATGCTCTGCATTGCGAGTCCATTTGCTAGAGTTGTTTTTTCTTTTTCTAGAGTATTTATCTTTTGGTGGGTTATGGAATGCATGACTACAAGAGACACAATTCTAAGTTATGCTACAAAGTATTACTATTGGGATTGTTTTTCTTTTACAGACTGCACTCTTCACGTAATGATATCACGTGTCATTGTAATTAGTTTTTGTTTCTGGTCTCAAAATTTATGTGGACCAAAAAAATATGTGAGAAAACTAGTATTAAAAAAAATTTATTGTGATCTGAAAAGTATTCCAGATTAAAGAACTAAATTTGCTAACATGCAGAGACAATATCTAAGAAAGATAACCAAGAACATGAAGAACAAAGTAAAGAAGACGAGCGAGGAGGAAGTTCAGAGAGTAGGATAAGAGGAAGCCAAAGTGATCCCACACAAGCCCTCCTTCGCATTAACATCTATCTGCATCCTTACGTATCCATTCTCACCCCATCCTACTCCCCATTAGTTCTTCACGAGCCAGTATTTGGTCCCATTGGAGCTGACTCCATATCTGACCGCCGTAACACCATGATCTGGTTTTGTGCCACAACCTCCAGTAAACTCGCCGCTGGAATAGAACAGGAACTGGCAACCATTCCCCTCAATGCAAACTGAAATTGGCTAGTTAGAAACCGCGTTGACCAACACACCTTCATTGCTTTGCAGCACCACTTCAAACCCATTTACCCTGGCTGTATTTAGGGTTTTTTAATATTTAAACCATAAACTATTTGTTTTTCTAAACAAAATCCTAAACTATCAAGCATAACAATCGAAACCTTAAATTATCCAAAACCTAATAAATCAAACTCTAGCTGTCGTCCAATCACTGTTCTTTCTCCAGAACAGACGACCGTCCATTCTCCAGACGCAACACGTGGCGCGTAACACATCTGAACTGGGATTGAGACCCCCCAGTCACGTGCACCACACGTGACATAACAATGGCCGACCACTCTTTTTGTCAACGGTCGTCCGTTCTAAAGACCAGCCGACTGTTGTCGGGGCATTGACCCCCTATTTCAGCATAAGGGAATACAACAGTCGGCTAGTCTTCAGACAATGACCGTCTATTCTAAATACCAGTCAGGTGTTGACGAGGCTTTGACCCCTACTGCATCATTAGAGACGAGAACGATCGGCTAGTTGTTATAGAACAGTCGTCCGTTCTCGGAGAAAGAACGACCATTCATAAGACGTGACACGTGGCGTGTGACACGTCTGAACGGGGGGACCCCCCAGTTCGGTGCACGGCATGTGACACGAGAATGGCCGGGCATTCTGTTTGTCAATGACCATCTGTTCAAAAATAATTGTCACTTATTCTCACGGGCCGGACACTTTTTGTGAAAATGAACGGCAGTTGTCACCAGAACAGCTGTCCGTTCTCCCAAACAGGTCTGCCGGTGACTAAATATTTGTCACAGGTCAGACCCAGTTAGGTAGAACAAACAGTTGTTCTGGTAAGAATGATCGTCCGTTCTCTCAAATAGTGTCCAACCTATGACAATTATTGAGTCACGGGTTGACCTTGTTGGGAGAACGGACGGCCATTCTGGTGACAACAGTAGTCTGTTCTCCTATAATGTACAAGGAGATGACCTTTAATGCTGGAATTACGTATCGTGAAATCTCTGAAACCTTTAGCAACATCATACGTCTAGTGATGTTTTCTTTTTGTCTTTAGTAGTGACGCTAATGGATTCTGATTTATCTAAATTTGTTGATGTCGAAGAGGTTACAATTCAAGCTGTCAACATGGACTAGTATTTGGACGACATGCCTAGATACAGTGATCTTCAACCATTTAATCACTTAGAAAGTGATGGAGAAATAGAGATGTATTCAACCTTGCCAATCCTAGACAATGAGCTTCGAATACAGGTCGAGTCGAACGATGACGAGGCGGAAAATCTACTGTTAAGGGAAGAAATTTCTATGAGTTTTTTTTTGGGTAAAAAATATAGTTCTCTACAAGCCCTTATAGAATAAATAATCAAATATGATTTGAATAATGGATATAACATCAAAATCATTAAAAGTGAAATTCGATGACTCAAGACAGTGTATGAAGACGGATGTATGTGGCGATTGCATGCTTCGATCATGCAAACTAAGCTACATTCCAAATAAAAAGTTATACTAATTCTCACAGTTGTGCAAGGAAAATTAAGAATCGTCTTACAACTACAAAATAGATGGCAAACCATTATTTGGATAGGTTCAAAAGTCAACCTACATGGAAAACTTCTTCTATTATCGAGACGGTGAGAAAGAATTTGAATGTAAACATTACACCCAGTCTTGCTAGAAGAGCAAGAATAATGCTGGAAAACTTAATGATAGAAAGAGCGACAAATAATTCAAGCTACTGCATTCATACGCAATAGAGATATTTAGATCAAATCTGGGTAATACAGTGAAAATACATGGTTACCTGTTGGGCTCTAATCAGAATGAGTCATGCGTATTGGAAAGAATGTACATGTGTATGGCTGTTTGCAATACGGGTTTACTGTAGCATGACAGACTTATTATCTGTTTGGATGGTTGTCATCTGAAGGGCTCTTGCCCCGGCCAATTACTCACAGCCATCAGTATTGATGGTGACGATGACATATATCCTGTTGCCATTGTCAACGTTGAGTCAGAGTACACAGACTCATGGAAGTGATTTTTGCAAATATTGAAAGAAGACCTAAACACAAAAGATGGATGAGATCGACAAAATGTACAATTGTGTCAGACACATTTCCTATTGTTTTTCGTACTGCTTATTTAGTGGTGTAATTGTACTGGGTGAGGAAGTTCTGTCTAGGATCTTGGATTTTAAGCAAGACCATTTGTGACTCTTCCAGCATTTTTTTGGGAACTTACTTAGAAAGATAATTCTATCTAGGAGATTGTCCAGTACAGTCTTTCCTAAAAATTATTCTGATTAGTACTCTCTACATTTTATGGCGATGGTATTTTTATTATTGTTTTCACTATTTTTATTATTTTCTCAATACAAATATTAAGGTGCTATGATCATTATATTGTTTTATTTTAACTTTGTTTTTCTTTCACATATAAGGACTTGTCGCATGCTATGCAAGAAGAATTAGGTTTAGCCAAACACCGATACTACCTCCAGCATATGTATGCAAACTTCAAAAGTCAATTTCGAGGTAGAGCATACAGAAATGCAATGTGGAGTGTGGCCAAGGCAATCACAAATTATCATTTTAAAATAGAAATGAAAAAAACTCCATAACATTAACCCGGAAGCCCACGTATGGCTTTGA
This sequence comes from Begonia peltatifolia, assembly GCA_022433055.1. Classification (NCBI taxonomy): domain Eukaryota; kingdom Viridiplantae; phylum Streptophyta; class Magnoliopsida; order Cucurbitales; family Begoniaceae; genus Begonia; species Begonia peltatifolia. The sequence continues at coordinate 2,578,269 of CM039528.1, read as the reverse complement.
CGAGTACAACCTAGCAATTGGACTAGTCATGTGTTTTCTTTGATTTCTAAGTGCAACATGGGCTTGAATAATTTATGCGAGTCGTTCAATATAGCTATAATGGCTACTAAGGACAAGCCGATTCTGACCATGTTCTAGATGATTCGAAAGTGTTTGATGACTCATATTGTAAAAAAATATGAAAAGATGCTCTCATCAACAAACTTGTTGCGTTCTAAGATAGAGAAAAAGCTTGGGAAGATAAAACGTGCAGCTCGAAATTAGAGTGTTATGTTAGCTGGAGGTGCACAATTTGAGGTCAGCAACGGCCACAAACAATATGTCCTCGACCTGAATATGGGCACATGCAACTGTTGCAGGTGGAAGGTTATTAGAATCTCATATGTCCATTCAATTCTATGCATGTATTTCATGAGACTGTCACCGAACACTATCACCGAACAACATATGTGAAGATGTATTCAAACTTCATTTGTCCCATTAGTGGCGTGGACATGTGGCAGCCCGTACACAGAATGAACTCAATAATTCTGCTAGAGAGAAGGCACCAACCTGGTAGGTCAAGAATAATAGAGTGCGCGATGTCAATAAGCAGTCGAGGTTGACAATTTCTGAGAGAAAATCTACGATGTCTTGTCGTATATGTCGGCATCAAGGGCATAATAGTCGCACTTGTCCTGCAGAGGATCTACTTCAAGTGCTGCTCCTGCTTCTACTTCGCAAGACACATTTATAAGTTTCCACATATTTGACGGGATACAGATACATTTCAACCTTTTTTTTCCATAAACACACTTTTATTATTTTTTAATATAGTTTTCATTTTGTGGAGGAATCTTCTACACACGACTATGGAGGAAGAAACATATGACTATATTCGGGCTGTAATTTGGCATGAACTTCTTCAGACCAGAAAGATATCGTAAATCTTAATGCTTGCAAGGCAGCTTTGGAAAAGTTGTCAAACTATGTTTCGTTAGATTATGAAAAAAGTGGAGTAGTCAATCACATTGATGGATCTTCCGAGATTGATGGAGCGAAACATTTATTAAATGAGATTTGTTACAAGGGCAAGAGGCAGTTAACATGTAGTTTGTAATTTTAAGTAAATCCAATATCGTTTGTTATTTTTATAAAATAAATTTGTTATGTCGTGTAATGTACGCCAGTTTTATAATTTAATTCACTAAAATGGCAATAAATCGTACAAGTGTTAGAAAAATATGAAAATTTCTAGATATCTTTCCATAGTATGGTGAACATGAGGTAAAATTATCAAATAAGTCAAATATCGTTTGGTATTTCTTTACAATTAATTTGTTAAATTGTGTAATTTGGTAAAAAAAAAGTTGAAAATTTGGACAAAGTTTCTTTTGTTTTATGATTTCCCAATAGTTAGTCTCAAACAGCTCCTACATATTCAAAACATAGTTCTATATTCACCAAATAGTTCTAGAAATTCATTATGTCTAACCATATAGTAAAAACGTTAATTAAAATACAATCATACACTAGATGATTAAAACAACGTAAAGTTACAAATAAAACCTAGAGTTACAAATAGAAAGTAAAGTACGTACAAGTAAATACACAACATAAACTGCACTACAGTGGTGGGACATCATCATCCTCCTAGTCCTCGGATTCCATTCAACGTGTAACAGTGTCGCTCAGTTGTATTTGAGCCAAGCTGACCTCGTCTAGTCTGCTCGTGATGAACTCTATCCTCTAGTCCATCATGTCCTACAGTTGGTCCATCATGGACTACCGCTACTCTCACCTCTCCTCCCACCTCCGCTAAATATTGTTCCACCTACTAGCATCCGGGTGGGACAATGGTAGCGCCGTGACATTCTATGGGGGTTGTGGCATCGTGGCATCCTGGGGAGGCAATGACGGCTCCTCGGTGCCCTCCATGTGAAAATTATCAGCTGATGTGGAGGCCCCCTATCTTCCTTCGCAGTGCACATCCAGTCGACTTCAACTAGGTTTATTCAAACCAAGTGAAGTTGGTCAAACACGTCAGCGGTCCGCTGTGATCTCAGATGCTCTCCCGATAGTCTGATTCCAACTCGCTCGACGATCTTATAGATCAATGTCCCGTACAGTAGGTTCTTGTTGCGTGTCCTTCAGATCTCACACGTGTGGTTTAAAATGAAGAAGCCAACATCAAACGTTGTCTCGCTGTACAACTTCTCCATGACATACAAATCTATGCAGCTCACGAGATCTCTATATCTCTCCTGCGGTAAAATTGTGTGGGATAGCATGTTCTGAATCACCTGAGCCTTGACATTTAGATCTCTGGATATGGGCTTCAAAGACGACACCACCACCCCCCCCCCC
>CM039528.1:2514166-2575523 GCA_022433055.1 Begonia peltatifolia | reverse complement strand
CCCCCATTGGCATTGTGATGAATTTGTCTGAGGAACTCAAGTCCCTCCGCAGTTTTGAAGAAATGACACTCCAGGAAGGAAACCTGACCAAGTCGTTCACCGTGTCTGAAGTGATCAGGATCTCCGTACCCAATATGTACATCTTCACCTCTCCCGACCTCCCGAAAAAGCTCAAGTTCGCATAAAATAAGTAAATTATGGAGTCATATGTATTGCCCCGCACACCATAGACTTCGTGCGGGCTGATTCTATTGAACGTCTCCTGAACCTCCAAAGACTCCCAACCTTTGAAGTTGACAGCCTTCGAATGCATCACCGATCTGTGTACCTAGTCCACCTCAAACTGCTCTTGACAGTTTTGGTTGCAAAATTCAACTGACAGAAATCCAGGTCATGGCACTTGTGCCAAACCTACTTGGGCCCCTAACGATTTCCCAGATTCTGTTGGCCCACCTTGTGGTTGACTTTATTTAATCACAATTCTCTACGACATTTGGAAGAACGTTTTGGAAATTTATGGATTTTGAGATTTGGATATTTTTTCATCGATTTTTTGGCTGCAAATCAAAGGAAACACTAGCGAATGGCGAATCTAATAGATGGAGTATGAAATGGTCAAATTTTGGAAAAAAATCGTAAGAAGGTCGAGAGGTTTTGCGAGTTTTCAGCGACTGAAAACTCGTTGTGCCCCCCGTTCTTTGCCCTAATTTGAAAAATGATGGGTCATCACCCCGACAATGGCCTAGAATGGACGACTGTTCTATAACGACTGTCCGACTATTCTCGTCTCTGATGATACAGTAGGGTATCAAGTCCCCGACAACGGTCGACTAGTCTTTAGAATGGACAACTGTTGTCTGAAGACTAGCCAACCATTGTATTCCCTAATGTTGAGATGGGGAGTCAATACCTCGACAACGATCGGCTGGTCTTCAAAACGGATGACCCTTGACAAAAAGAATGGTCGGCCATTCTTGTGTTACGTTCTTGTTCTTATTTTATCACCCTTGTAAGATTTATGAAAACTTTTATGATACTTTGCAGCATCCGCCTTGTAACTTGATAGGTGTGATAGCTCCTTTGGTTCTCCAGTCAATCATCTTTTGGCTCATTTGACACATTGTCATACTTGAATGATGTTTTCAACATTGAATTACTTTGAGGCTCAATTCTGTTTAACGAGGCTGCAAACTTGTCGTCTGTTAGATCTGCAAACTGGTTGAGACCAACTTGTAAGAATGGTTTGGCTCACGGTTGAATTTATATATACATTCAGCATTTTCCTTGAAAGACTATCAGCGAAAAATAGGTATGGTGCTTTTATGCACATTGAGAGTTCTAAAATTAGTGATTTCTCTTAGTGAATATTTTCTAGAATATTCGCTATCTAGAAAAATATTGTAACTCTTATTTTTCATAATGAAATCTTTCTGGATTCGGTCCCTATGGTTTTTTTTTTTTCAATTTGGGTTTCCACGTCAAAATTATCGATGCTCATTTTAGCCATTAATTCTCTTACTTCTTGACTGTTATAATTTTACAACATTAAAAAATATTCATAATATTTTTCAGATTATATCTGCTATCGTTTCTTGTATCGCTTGATTAGTGGTATAATTATACTGTGTAAGTTAGTTCTGTCTAATAGACGAAAATTTAAATGGACCGTTTGTGACCCTCCAACCTTTCCAAAGAACTTACTTAGAAAGATAATTCTGTATAGAGAGATTGCCAAGAGCGTTCTTTCTTCAGAATTATCCTGATCAGTATTTTTCACGTTTTACAGTGGTGACATTATTATTATCGTTCTCGCCGATTTTATTATTTTTTCCAAAATGTGGTATCAGAGTCTCGTTACTATGGCGGGAAAGATTGAAATAAAAAAATTCAACTGAAATAATTTCTCTTTGTGGAAATTAAAAATGAATGCGCTATTGTAGAGAGATGGTTGTGCTATAGCCATCGGCGACAAGCCTACGAATGTTGAAGACGAGAAATGGAATAAAGCAGTTGATGATGCAATGGCAATTTTGCATCTTAGTCTAGCAGATGAAATTTTGTCAAATATATCGGAATAACGGCAAAACAGATCTGGGATACATTGACAAAATTATACGAGAAGAAGCCGTGGTATAATAAAATTTTCTTGAAAATAAAATTATATACCCTTCGGATGTCAGAATCTACAATAATGACAGACCACGTCAATACTCTCAATACATTATTTTCTCAATTAACAACGATTGGCACAAAATTGACAAAAATGAAAGGGCTAAATTTTTACTTCAAAGTTTGCCAGATTCATACGATCACCTCATTGTAAATTTGTTCAATGGTACTGCAAAAACAATATTGATGTTCAATGAGGAGTAGTCCTCAATGGAGGGTTTATCACTAACGAGAGGGAGATCAGTGGAACGTAAGGCCTCTAGAGCCAGCACATCAGAAAGATCAAAGTCGAAAGGCAAAAAGAGCGTCAAGCACTATCATTGTGGCAAGATGGGCCACGTGAAGAAGAATTGCTAGAAATTGAAGATGCTAAACTAGAAATGAAGAGTACGACTACAGCTGTCTCTGAAGATGAAGATGTTATTGTCAAAGATGCTGTCAATCTCAAGATGAATGAATTATGTTGGGTGTGTGACTCTAGAGCATCTTATCATGTTACTTCAAAAGTGGAGTATTTTTCATTTTACACCGGTGGTGATTTTGGCATTATTAAAATGGGGAAAAGACACGTTTCCAAAATAATCAGAAAATGAGACATCTGTATCCAGACCAACACAAGATGTGATTTGATGCTTAAAGATATCCAACATATTTCATATATTAGACTGAATCTAATATCAGTCGGTGCTTTTGATGAGGCTGGTTTCAAGAACAAATTTGCTGGCAAAAAATGAGAGCTCAGCAAAGCTTTTGTTAATCATAGTAAAAGGGATCAAGAAGTTTAGTTTGTATGTAATTCAAGTGATTGTGAAAGAAGCATCAGTAAGATAACTCGTCCATTAAGTTATGGCGCAAACGACTTGGTCATATGAGCAAAAAACGACTTCGATTGCTTGGCAAAAGATATGATTTGTCATATCTCAAAGATGAACCTCTGCCAAATTGTGTTCATTTTTTGGCGAAAAAATAACACAGAGTTTCCATTCAAAAGAATTCTGCATCAAGGAAGCCAGACGTGTTGAAAATTATTTACTTAAATGTCTGTGGTCCCATGTCAACGAAAATGTTAGGAGGTGCCCAATACATGGTCACATTTATTGATGATCACTTAAGGAAGGTTTGAGATTATACACTTAAGACCAAAGATGAGGTGTTTAATGTTTTCAAACAGTTTTATACTGTCACAAAGCGAGAAACTAAAAAGAAGTTAAAATATATTCACACTAAAAATGGTGGTTAATATATGAGATCATTCAACCAATATTGTAAGATGCACGGAATCAAACACGAAAGATGTAGCGACCCGAAAACCAACTCGCCGATTTCTGATCCGCTCCCTTTCTACTCTAATACCCTCTCTGTAGCGACCCAGAAACCCTCACGGTTCTCGGTATACTCACTATAATCACTCACACAAATACGCTCGAAAAACTCGAGTAAAAATTTAAAACTTTCGTTCCTTGACTTCAAACGACTTTTTTGAAAACATTTAAAAACGTCGCAGCGGAAGACTTAGATTAAAACCAGTTGAAAAAAAATTTGAATTTTCTAAACATAAAAAAAAAAAATCAACTTCGGTCGACCCCGGCAAATAACGGTCGACACTTCCATCGAATTTTCACTATCGGTCGACAATTGCATGCACCGGTCGACACTACATTTCTTTCTGTCAGTGTCGGTCGATCCCTGAGGTCGACACTCCTGCATATTCTACACTACCGGTCGACACTTCATTTCTCTATGTTCGCGTCAATCGATCCATGAGGTCGACACTCCCGCATATTTTACACTACCGGTCAACACTTGCATGCACCGATCGACACTTCATTTCTCTTTATCTGCATCAGTTGATCCATGAGGTCAACACTTCCACTTAATTTACACTTCCAGTCGACACTTTATGCACCGGTCGACACTTCATTACTCTCTAGCCGCGTAGGTCGATCCAAGCGGTTGACACCTACAGAATTTGGTCGACCCCCTTACGTGCAAGTTGACACTTTGTACGCATTTTCTCACTAACCGGTCGATACCTTCTAAATACTGGTCGACACCTGTTAGCCTTGGTCGACCACTCAACCTATAGGTCGACATTTCCTTCACTGAATTTTTTGTCTAAAAACCTTAATCTTTCAAAAAAACCACCGAAATTCGACTCAATGATAAAATGACAAAACGTACACTTTTCCATCAACTCGAAATCATTATTTACATAGAAAAACGACTACTAAAGGTTGAAATCCATCTATATATCCACACAACTCCAATCGACTCAAAATATCTCAAAATGATTTCGACTAAACTCGAATTCATTAACTCCCTCACATACCCCCGCCCTGGTCAAAACGCCGCAACAGCCAGTCGGACCCTCCACGAGCACACTCTTCCAATCGCCTTCTAGTCATAGGCACGCTCTGAGTACTCATCAGCTATAGCGTCGTCACCTACATCACAGAACTCATCTATTAATAATACTAAGCAAGTAATGCATAAAAACATTACACTGTAAACAAACACATCCTAACATATGCAGTTTCTACAATTACATCTCTACTTTCGTTCTCGTCTCTTTCTTACGTCTTCTTTATCTTCTTACTACTGAATTCTTCTTTACGTGCTAGATCAAGGTGACACACCTCGTGATCCACCTCACGGGACAAGGCCAACCTCGATTTAGTACAGTGACATACCTCACGGTCCACCTCTCGGGACATGGCCACCACGTAAAGTGAGAGAAGAAGTGATACACCTCGCGGTCCACCTCTAGGGACAACACCACTCAACCTCATCTCTATTATCTTCTTACGTATCTGCTCATTTCGTTCATCTCATCTCATCCTACAGTTTTATTCTGTAAAAACGAAAATTCATTTTCGTTTCATTCTCGTATCTTAAAACCATGATGCATAATTACGAAAGCATAACATAAAATAGACATGCATGTATTCTAACAAACTGTGATATAGGCTCAAAGACAAAACATCTACTATATTACTACACTACTTACCTGGTGTCCTTACCAACTCGTACTTCATATATAGCTCGCTAACTGGAGAACTTATAAAACCACACATCCATTAATTCTACTTCGTCCAACTCATAAAACTCTAAGGGAAAATAACACTCTAACAACTAATCTAACTAAATCCAAAATCCTACACAATTTCTGACCAAATTAAAAATTGCATAACTTATCTCATACTAGTCCGATTTGAACGATTCAAAATGCTACGGACTCCTAAGGACATCTAGTTTCTAACGATCTAATCTAATTCTTAATCCAACACTTACAGCTTGGCTGAATATGGCCGAATGGAAACCGTTCTCTAATATGAGTATTCGGTTATCCAAACGTTCAATTTTCTCCATATAAACTCATAATCTACTCCTACTTCTAGCTTAAACACTAATACACAGATAAAAATGAACTATAAACCTCCAAATCTCATATCTCCCTCCTAGGTTTTTGCCAAACTATCCAATACCCTCACTAACTTCATGTTTAACACTCAAAACAACTAAAATACTAACTATCTATTAAGAACTAACTAAAACTGACTACTGATTTAAAGAAATGGAGGAAAATCTAAGAGAATCGTCGCTAGAAGGGAGAACGTGCTGAAAAAGAGGGTTTCTCGCGTAGGGGAGGGAAAGAAAATGCAGAGGGAGGGGGTTTTCTGCCTCCTTCTCTCTTTTCTTTATGTAAAATTATATTATTTAATATAATTAATCATAATTACTATTTCATCATCAACCCTTAATCGTTTAATAAATCTATTATTCGGTTCGATTCCGGTTGGATTCTTAAAATTTTTTCTCTCCATTAACCTCAAAATAATCTTAGACTTAATGGTAGAAATTCTCCACTCTCAATTTTGACCAAAACTCCGCCGATTACAATTACGTAAATCTGAAAATTAGTTTTAACGAAAAAATTCTGGATGTTGCAAAAGATCTGTTCCAAAGACTCTACAATAAACTGACGCTACAGAAAGAATGAACAGAACTATCATAGAGAAGATAAGGTACATGTTATCACATGAAAACTCCCCAAAACATTCTGGGGAGAAGCAGTTAATACTGCAGTAAATATCATCAACTTGTCTTCATCAACACCTTTGAGTGGAGAAGTATCAAACAGACTATGGACAGGAAATGGCGTCTCTTATGAACATCTAAAAGTGTTTGGATGCAAAGCGTTCATTCATATTCCTAAAGATAAAAAGTCCAAGCTAGACAGCAAAACCAAAAAATGCATACTCCTCAGATACGGAGGTAATAGATTCAAATATAGACTTTAGCATCCGGTTGACAAGAAGAGTGTCAAAAGCCAAGATGTTGTCTTTTTTGAAGATCATACCATTGAAGATAAGAAGAAAGATGTCACTAATGAGCATCTAGTAAGAGTTGGTCTTGAGAAATCAACTTTTAACTGGGGAGATGCTGGAGAATCTAGTGATCAGGCAGCTGATGATGTTGACCAAAGAAAAATTGAGATTTCTCTTGAATCAGTTGTAGAATTAAGGAGCTCAACAAGAGATCGTCGACTATCGAAAAAATACTCTGTGAATGAGTATGTGATGATCACTGATGGCGATGAACCAAATTTCTATAAGAAAGCTATGAAGCATCAACAAAAGAAGAATTGGTTGGATGCGATGCAAGATGAAATGAAATCATTCCATGAGAACCATAATTATGAGTTGGTTCAACTTCCAAAAAGGACAAAGACACTCAAGAACAAATGGGTATACAAACTCAAAGATAAAAATTCACAACCAAATTATAAGGCACGACTAGTCGTAAAAAGCTTTGGTCAGAAGAAGGGAGTTGACTTTGAGGAAATTTTTCACTTGTTGTGAAAATCTCATCTATACGAGTGGTACTTGGATTATTCTCAAGTATCAATTTGGAGATCGAGCAACTAGATGTCAAGACTGCCTCTTGCATGGTGAATTAGAAGAAAAAATTTATATGGAACAACCCAAAGGGTTGGAAAGGAACATCTGATATGTGAATTAGAGAAGAGTCAGTATGGATTGAAGCAAGCCTCGAGACAAAAATACAAGAAGTTTGATTTCTTTATGAAAAATCAAGGATACAAGAAAACCTCTTCGGACCATTGTGTGTTCTTGAAAAAATTCACGGATGGTACTTTTATAATCCTCCGACTTTATATTGACGACATGCTGATTGTAGGACCAGACAAAGAAAAGATTGCTTAGTTAAAGAATGAACTTAACAAATCTTTTGCATGAAAGATTTAGAACCCGCGAAACAGATACTTGGGATCAGCACTCACGATAGAAAGAACGAAAAGTTATAGCTATCGTAAGAAAAATATATCAAGAAAGTTCTCAACTGATTCTATCTAGATAAGGTGAAGTCGGTCAGTACTCTACTTGCTAAACATTTCAAACTTACTTCTGAACAAAGTTCTTCCACTCAAGAACGAAAAGTAAAAATGCAGAGAATTTCATATGCCTCAGTAGTTAGTAGCTTGATGTATGGCATAGTTTGTACAAGACCTAATATTTCACATTCCGTTGGAATAGTCACCCTATTTCTTTCAAATCTAGGCAGAGAGCATTGAAATGCAGTTAAGTGAATTTTTAAGTATTTTAGAGGTACTTCTGAATTTAGTTTGTATTTTAAAAGTAAAAAACCTTTGTTAGTAGGCTATACTGATGCAGATATGACTGGAAACATTGACTTCAAAATATCAACATCAGGATATTTGGTTACATTTATAGGGGAACCAGTTTCATGGCAATCTAAGCGGCAAAAATCAATGGAGTTGTATACAATAGAAACTGAGTTTATTGCAGCGAAAGAAGTATGAAAGAAATTGTGGATGCAAAAATTTCTGACATAATTGAGTCATAAAAATATTAGTCTTTCTTGTATTGTAACAGTCAAAGTGCTATTTATTTTAGCAAAAATCCAAGCTTTCATTCGAAGTCAAAGCACATAGATATCAAGTATCATTGGATACGAGACATGTTGGACAACAAACAAGTGTATCTTGGGAAGGTTCACACGGATGACAATGACATAGACATGATGACAAAGACTTTACAAAGCAATAAGCACGAATTCTGTAGAAGCTAAGCAGGATTGGAGATATCTCATCATAAGTCGAGAGGGTGAGATTTGTGAGGTCCCTTCTTTATGATGAGAGACCTCCTCATTTAATTTTCATTGAAAAATTGGAGAAAGAGAAGAATGTCTCCTTTCGGTGCATATTTTGAACATCTCATTTATAAGATGTTGAAAAATATGAACTTTCAGTTTGTCACAAATGACAAACCTTCCCGGTATGGAAGGTTTTCTCCTCTTTCAGTATCCAAAAATCCGAAGGAAAAAGAGAGAAAAGAATAAATCTTCTCAGAAGAAGAGGGAAAGAAACAGTGAGGATTTTTTTTAAGGAGAGAAAAAAAAGAGTGAGTGAAAAATAAGTGTGATACTTTTGTGCACATTGAGAGTTCTAAAAGTGGTGATTTCTCTTAGTGAATATTTTTTAGAATATTTGATATCTAGAAAAATATTGTAAATCTTATTTTTCATAGTGAAATCTTTCTGGAGTCGGTACTCGTGATTTTTTCCCAATTTGGTTTCTATGTAAAAATTCTCTATATTCATTTTAGTTATTATTTCTCTTACTTCTTGCCCGTTATAATTTTAAGGCATAGAAAAATATTCCTGGTATTTTTCAGATCGCATCTGCTATCGTTTCTCGTACTGCTTGATTAGTAGTGTAATTGTACTGTGTAAATAAGTTTTATACAGGAGACTGAAATTTAAGTGTACCGTTTGTGACCCTTCAGCCTTTCTTGAGAACTTACTTGAAAAGATAATTCTGTCTAATGAGATTGCCAAGAACATTTTTTCCTGTGAATTATCTTGATCAGTACTTTTCACGTTTTACATCGCTGGTATTATTATTATCATTTCTGAAATTTTATTATTTTTCCCAACAAGTTCTCCAGTCAATCATCTCTTGCGAATTTGACACATTTTCATATTTGAATGATGTTTTCAACATCGAATTACTCTGAGGCTCAATTCTGTTTAACGAGGCTGCAAACTCGTCGTCTGTTAGATTCGCAAACTGGTTGAGACCCAGCTTGTAAGAATGGTTTGCTCACTGTTGAATTTATCTATACGTTCAGCATTTTCTTTCAAAATTTCAAACCGACTCTCCTTCACAGTTTCATCGGGATATAATTGGTCATATTGTCGAATCCATTCCTCGTACTTTTAATATATAGACACGTCTTGCAGACTTTGAGATATTACTTGGATGGTCATTGCTCCTAAAATGAAGACCAAAGCCAAAGAATATACAGGATTTGGCTTGTTAACCTCATGACCGATGACGATCTGTTTAAAAAAAAATTACAAACTGATTAACGAACTACGTAGGTTAAACTAACTTCATCATTGATATACATACATACATACAGATATCAAGATTTTAGGTAGACATACATACATACATGTATACACACATATGCCTGTTGTTGCCCTAAGTCGGACTCAGAATTGGTCTCCTCTTTCCCCCTCTAAAAGCAAGACCTGTGCAAGTTATATTATCATTAACGGTATCTCACCATATATATATAGTGACCTCACTTTCATTTCTATGCTGGAACTTACAAAGAATGCAAGAACTGTTTCGGGAGTTACAACACAAACATACCAATAGTGGCAGTTTCCGATTGAAGACCAAAAACCTCATTAATTCTCTCCTTCAACATACTTTGACAAGATGCTATTAGTAAAAACTGACGGTTTCTATTAGTAAATGTGTGCATTTAGTTTCCTCTATTAGTAAACATTGACTATTGCTATTAATAAATGTGTGCATTTATATGATGAAAAGTTCAAATTAATTTTCTGATTATTTAATCATTTATTGGAGTTTTCGAAAGCTATTATTAATTTGTTACAGGTTTTTGTATAAATAAAGTTACGCAACTACACATTATATGTAGTTTTTAATTTCAATATTTAAGATGAAAGAAACGATGAATATGGCGTTAAATGCCAAAAATAAACTTGGACAATCTATGTTTATCTCGAATGACTTTTGAAATACAGATTGTCATCCGTCTGTTTCAAACAATGGTGCTTAGTTAATTCTCTCTCTCTCTCTCTCTCTCTCTCTCTCTCTCTCTCTCAACCAAGACAGAAAAAGAAAAAATTTCTTCCTTTGCAGGCAGAGACAACCCCGCTCATCGACCATCAAGATCAACACTGACAACCCGTTTTTCATGGGACTTTATTCCTGGTTTTAGAAGGCGAAGATTATTGTGCTTGTGTTGCTGGAAAGGAGGAGATCAGAATTTTATGAGGTATCAAACTCAAGTTTTCCCCTACTGAATTATGTTACTTTTGCAAAATTAAATATTTATGGAGGATTTAACATAACAAGAGAAACTGCTCCAATGGTCGCGGGTTATAGAAACATGGCAGTTTTTACTAAGAGTCCTAGATTGTCTTAGATTGAGGAAGAAAGGAAAATAAAGACCTAAAGAAAGATAAAATACAGTAAGTAAATTGAAGTATAGAGCGTCAGGCTATGGGATACGTGGGTTCAATGGCCAAACCACACAGACCTTCCTTTGCATCCACATCACGTTGTATCCTCATGTATCCTTCTTCACCCCATTGTGTGCTCCATGAATTCTTTGCCAACCAATATTTAGTCCCATCGGAGTCGACTCCATATCCGATGACAGTAACCTCATGATCTAGTTTTGTATCACACTCTCCAGTAAATATACCGCTTGCATAAAACTTAAAATCCGTTGAGTTAGAACCAACTGCAACTGAAACCGGCTGGTGAGCCACAGCCTTAAGCAAGGCGTCTTCACTGTTTGCAGGCACTAGTTCAAACCCTTTTATACTTGCTGCAATTTGGCTTCTGTTTTCCTGGATGCAAGTTCTTTTTACACCCATGTATGGATAGTCAGCTTCAGAGTTGAGTCCTTTATTTTTTATGATGAACTTGAAGGCCTCACTCGTATAACCCCCCACACAATCTTTGTTCATACCTTTGGAGTCACAATCGACGAGTTCTTGTGTAGATAAAGAGATTAGTTCTCCGGTTGCTAGCTTTACAGCTCCTTCCATGGCTGCAACTGCTGAAAATGCCCAACAGCATCCTGTATTCCAAAAGAAAAATGTCTCAGCAAAAGAAAAATAGTTTCAGCACAGTATATCATACTCTTACCACATCCTCCTTGGTTCTTTACAGGTGTTACAGCTCCTTGCCGTCTCCAGTCTATGGTCGATGGTATGTCCGAGGCATTCTCGTATCTGAAGGAACTTCTAACATTATTTGCCATAGAACTGACACGAGACTTGAATCCATTGTTGAAGGCAGTGAATTCCTCGTGCGTGAGGTCTGCAAACTGATTAAGACCCAACTTATAGGATTTGTTCGGCAAACTATTGGTTCGTTCTATGTGTTTCACATTTTCTTTGAAAATCTGAAATCGAATCTCTTTCTCAGTCTTGTCTCTGTAAATTTTCTCATAATGATTAATCCACTCCTCGTACTTCTCATACATTAACACATCTTCAAGATCTCTTGATATAAATTGGGCAGCCATTGCTCCTAAAATAAAGAATATGGCTAAAGAAATACACTGACTTTGACTTGTGAACCCCATGACTGATTATAATCTGTTTAAAAAATTCTCAACCATTTAATGAAATTTTGAGAATGTATGTACCGCATTCAAATCCTAAATTTATAAAAATATTCATTTGTCTGCATTTTTCTTATGAACTCACATTTTATAAAAATAAAGTGTCCAAAGAAAAAACATTAGAACATTAGAAATTGTATTTAGTTTGAGAATTCATACATACGTACGTACGTACATAAAACAAAAACCTGTGGTTGGTTCACGTCTGAGTCAAACTGGATCTCCTCTTTCTCCCTGCCACTGCAAGTTGTCTTAGCAACACAGGCAGCTCCCATATTTATAGAGATCTCATTTTCACTTCTGGTTCTACCGTTTATGGAGGAGAAGGGAGGAGCTCCAAAACTACTGAAAACTCATTTAATCAGGAACTTACAACATAAATGCAGCCATAGTTGGAGCTTTAATTTGAAGACCAAAAACTCCATTTCATAAAAATTGCCGTTTAATTCTCTGCATCAAAATCTTCATTAATGGTGCTTAAGTTGTGTGTTTAAAACTGCAATAGTTTTGATTATATTTTTTGTAAGGAGATGTTCTCACTGTGATTTGGCAGACTATATTTTACTTTTCAAAACTACATCTATCTATTTAAAGTAATGATGAGTTTTCAAGAAGAGAGCTCTCTAAAACACTAAAAAGAGAAAATTGGTAGAACAAAAGGTGACCCAACTGAAGCTCTCACACGTGATGATTATAAAGTGTTTTTTTATTTTATTTTTATTCATCTCGCTGTAACGTTTTTTTTATTTCAAGTATGGCAATGACTTATTAGTTTTTAGGAATTAACTAATTGTGAGATTTGAGAATTAACTTCATGACAACGCATTTTGGAATTAACTTCAACAACAAATATATATGGGCTTCATCTCAAAGCAGTCAATATCGTACTGAAACCAACAGAGGACGTTACACAAATGATAATGTTATTTAAAAAAGTTTGATCATTTCGGGTGACTGGTAGTTGGAATATAATTTTCCTTTTATCCATGTTTTGATTTATCTAGAAAAAGAATATTAAGTGTTTTTATACCTAATTCAACTTCAAAAATACATACCTTTAGTTATACAGCTCTCTGACTCTACAATTCGAGCATCATTTTCACAATTAGATGTCTACTTTAACCTTCCAAATTTTCATAAAATACCATGTATATTTACTTATTTAAAAATATCTAAACGGTTCATAAGAAACAATTTATATTTAATCCTTTTTATGCATAATTAATTAGTTCGGCTTCCAATCATGCATATTTACTATGCCCACCTCATATTTACATATTTCTACTTGTGTAAATTTTAAAACCATCACACAACTTGTTATTGCAATATTTGATGAGAATCCGTTCATCCAAGGCCTACTACATTCATAAAATTAGGGGTGCCCAAAACCAACCAAGAATTGACAAACTAGTCCAAACTCATTGTCGACAAATACATAAAATCGAACCAAATCAGTTTAGTCGGTTTTTAAAGTCAACCAAAACAACATTTGAATCTAAATTTTGAAAACTAATAAAATTTGGTTCAATTATCTGTTTGGCAAATGTAAAAAAATAAAAATAAATAACCAAATTATCACTAAATGTTTTAGTTTTATAAAATATCTGTAATTTGTGTAGTTAAATTATTGTGATTTATTTTAATTTTAAGGATTTGCAAATGAAATTTTTATTATGTTATCAAAGCAAGGCTATGATTTGATTAAATTCTTAGTTTTAATTAATGAGCGTTTAATCAAGTTAATATGAATCCGTAGATCATTTTAATTATTCGTAATAAATAATTTTTGGCCTAAATATAAGTATAATTGAATTTTTTTAATTATATCTAATTGTGAGATTTGAGAATATAACTAATTTAATTTTTTATAATTTGAAAAATATAGAATTTTATTTCTAAAATTTTTATGCAAATACAAAACCTAGGATTCTAAATGTTTTTAAATTGCAATGGAGACCAAAATTTCGTCATTCCATCATTCCATACGTGCAGATACTGAGGCGACCATTCAAACAACACAACTGCACTCTTCACGTAATGATATCGCGTGTCATTGTAATTAGTCTTTGATTCTAGTCTCAAAAATTATTGTGATCCGAAAAGTATTCCAGATTAAAGAACTAAATCTGCTACATGCAGAGAGGACATCTAAGAAAGAAAACCAAGAACATGCAGAACAAAATAAAGAAGACGAGCGAGGAGGAAGTTCAGAGAGTGGGATAAGAGGCAGCCAAAGTGATCCCACACAGGCCCTCCTTCGCATTAACATCTCTCTGCATCCTTACGTATCCATTTTCACCCCATCCTACTCCCCACGAGTTCTTCACCAGCCAGTATTTGGTTCCATCGGAGCTGACTCCATATCCGACCACCGTAACACCGTGATCTAGTTTTGTGCCACAGCCTCCGGTAAACACGCCGCTGGAATAGAACCGGAATTGATAACCATTCGCCTCGATGCAAACTGAAACTGGCTGGTTAGCTACTGCGTTGTGCAGCAAAGCTTCGTTGTTTTGCGGCAACACTTCGAACCCATTTACCCTGGCTGCATTTCCAGATTGCTTGTAGGTGTCGCAAGCCGAATCCACACCCGCGTATGGATAATCTGCTTCTGTGCTGAGTCCTTTGTTTTTTATGATGTACTTGAAGGCTTCAACCTGATTTCCACCCCGACATCCTTTGTTGAAGCCATTGACATCACAACTGACCAGCTGTTGCTCTGATAAAGAGATCAATCTTCCTGTCTTTATCTTCGTCATTCCCTCCACTGCTGCCACTGCAGAAAAAGCCCAGCAAGATGCTGTAGGATGAGAAGAAATGGGTTAGAAAAAAGAATAATTTATCACCCTCGTAAGATTTATGAAAACTTTTACGATACTCTACAGCATCCGCCCTGTGACTTGACAGGTGTGACAGCTCCTTTGATTCTCCAGTCAATCATCCACGGCGCATTTGACACATTCTCATATTTGAATGATGTTTTTAACATGGAATAACTCTGAGGCTCAATTCTGTTTAACGAGGCTGCAAACTCTTCGTCTGTTAGATCCGCAAATTGATTGAGACCCAACTGGTAAGAATGGCTTGGTTCACTGTTGAATTTATCTATTCGTTTAGCATTTTCTTTGAAAATTTCAAACCGACTCTCTTTCACCGTTTCATCGGGATATAGTCGGCCATATTGTCGAATCCATTCCTCGTACTTTTCATACATTGACACATCTTGCAGACTTCGAGATATTACTTGGGTGGTCATTGCTCTTAAAATGAAGACCAAGGCTAAAGAAATATACAGGTTTTGGCTCGTTAACCCCATGACCAACGACGATCTGTTTAAAAACAATTACAAACTGATTAACGAACACCGTAGGTTAAACTAATCTCATCATTGATATACCTACATACATACATATAAATATCAAGAATTTACATAGACATCCGTACGCGTACGTACATACATAGATGTATACACACGTATACCTGTTGATGCCCTAAGTCTGACTCAGAATTGGTCTCCTCTTTCCCCCTCTAAAAGCAAGACCTGTGCAAGTTATATTATCATTAACGGTATCTCACCATATATATAGTGACCTCACTTTCATTTCTATGCCGGAACTTACTAAGAATGCAAGAACTGTTTCGGGAGTTACAACACAAACATACCAACAGTGGCAGTTTCCGATTGAAGACCCAAAACCTCATTAATTCTCTCCTTCAACATGCTTTGACAAGATGCTATTAGTAAAAACTGACGGTTTCTATTAGTAAATGTGTGCATTTAGTTTCCCTTATTAGTAAACATTGACTGTTGCTATTAATAAATGTGTGCATTTATATGATGAAAAGTTCAAATTAATTTTCTGATTATTTAATCGTTTATTGGAGTTTTTGAAAGCTATTATTAATTTGTTACTGATTTTTGTATAAATAAAGTCATCCAAGGCTAGTACATTCATAAAATTAGGGGAGGTAAAAGTCGACAAAGAATTGACAAACTATTCCAAACATATTCTCGACAAATATATAAAATCGAACCTCATCGGTTTAATCAGTTTTTAAAATCAAACAAAACAACATTTGGTTCTAAATTTGCAAATTGATGAAATTTGGTTCAATTATCGGTTTGACAAATGTAGAACCAAAATTAACCTAATCGAACCAAACTATCACTAAATTTTTTAGTTTTATAAAATATCTGTAATTTGTGTAATTAAATTATTTTGATTTATTTTAATCTTAAGGATTTGCAAATAATTTTTTTTGTCAAAATTTTTATTATGCTATCAAAGTAAGGCTAGGATTTGATTAAATTCTTATTTTTTATTGATCAGCATTTAATCAAGTTAATATGACTCATTAGATATTTTTAATTATCGGTAATAAAGAATTTTTGAAATTAAGCTTGGCGTACATATATGTTTAATTGAATTTTTTATTATATCTCATATTTAAGAATATGACTTGTAAATGTAAATATGGTTGACATTGATTTTTTGACAAATAACAATTAAGCAAATTTAGATTTTATTATAAAGATGAGATTTCATAATTGAAAAGCGGTTTCTTGAAAATCAAAAAATTATCTAGTTATATTTTAAAAGGTAGTTTCTTGGAGATCAAGAAGATATTCATAGAAGTTAAAATTGGATATTTTTGAATTTTAGGAGTTTGTTATTTTTGGAAGATCAAATCTTTTAGGAAATTGGAGAGCAAGCTAAATATTTGGAAGGTTATTGCTTGAAGATCAAGGTATTATGTAAGTTTATCTTATAGAATGTCAATTAATGAAAATTGAGAAAGGATATTTCTTGAAGATTAAGAATTGATTGGAAATAATATTTGAAAAATTAATTTAAAGATGGAAATAATATTTTGGAAAACCGATTTGAGTATTGCAATGCTGTAGACTGAATTATGGCAAGATATGAGATCACAACATTTGTGGAATCTATTCCTAAATTGGGATCCGTTTCTATAAAGTTAGTGGCACTTTCTTAAAATGTCGCAGCAAGTGTCACATATCCGAATTTCGTGAGATTCGGTTTCCTTCTTCTATGATTCTTGTTTGGATATGATTTTTGAATTAAATCACAGCAAATGATATTTAAGCATTCTCATCTCACAGAATGCTGGTGCAGATTAATTATTCTTCTTGTATTTTTCTTCTGCTGCAAGCCGCCATTTATTCACTCCCAATGCTTTTGCGTGTGGGTTTGCTATTATTCATTTTGTTAGTGAATGACTATATACACACTCTGTTCATAGTGGATTTCCTGATTTTCTAAGTGTGTTGCCTGATTTTATTTTAAGACGTTGTCAAGTGTTACTAAAAGTGTCATAGAAGTTTATTCTTGATATTCTTCATTGAATCTCAGTCCCAGAAGGAGGCTGCATTAAAACTCGGGAGGAGTTCTGTTTATTGACAAAAGGAATTTGTCATTCTGATCGTGAGCAAAGGGATCTTGCCATACACAGATTCTGAGAGGAGTCATCATCGACAAAGGGAGCTTGTCACACACGGATTTCGAGAGGAGTCATCATCTACAAGAGCTTGTCACATTATGATTCAAGGAGGAGTCATCATCAATAAGGGAATCTTGTTCCGTTCAGATTTCGGGAGGAATCGATTTCAAAATGAGGGAAGCTCGCAAAAATAGATTCATTTGAGAAATTAGGAAGAGACGGCGACAAAGAAAAGAGACAGTCTTACTTTGTGTTAGACCGAATGTCTTGTAACTTTGTTAACTCTAGAATTGTTTTTAAATCTAGGCATGACCCTGCAGAGGTAGGCTAATTGCCGAACTGCGTTACCAACCTCCTGTCTCTTTATTTTTCGCAGTTTAATATTGTCTAATATCGCATTAGTTATCGATGTCACACGAAGTATTACAACTCTTGTAATAAAGTGTTGTTAACCTAGATTTTCAATAACTAATTTAATTTTTTATAATTTGAAATATATAGAATTTTATTTCTAAAATTTTTATAATTGTTTTTTTGTATTAAGAATTGAATAGGAACTGAAAATAGATTTCAAAAACCAATTTCAATATATTCGGCTCGGATTGATTGCAAAACTTAAAGAAAACCAAACCATGTACACCCCTAATGAAAAGGTCCTAAACCATGAACACCCCGCAAATACTACTTCCAGTCTATTAATGCAAAACATTTGATTTAATGAATCTATCAACCATAATACGGAGAAGATTAGAGGGAAGTTGAAGGGCAATACAACATAATTCTATATTCCCTTTCACATTGCCACACTGGAACTTCGAAAACCCAAGGATGTTTCCAATTACAAAGCACAACCCAGGCATGAGGATCACCAAGAATTGAAAGTCTGTTTTTGTTCTTTAAAACTACATAAAATGGTTACATAATTTGAAAAAACAAGTAAAATAATGTTACAAAACTGGAGTGTTCCTAATCTTGATATAGGGTTCATCTCCGTTTTGAAAATTAGATAGAGAACTAACGTTCCTTTCAAGACTTTTCTTCCAACATTGATGCTTAGAACATTGGCACTGGCTCCTCCTTGAACCAGCCAATTGATCTTCCTCTTTCTTAACCTCTCCGTCGCTTCCACATTTTGCAGAACCAGAACCAGAACCAGAACCATCCGCCATCTTCTTTCTCCATAACTCTCTCATTCTCTCTCTAACCTCGCAACTACTCTCCTCATGCAGCCCTTCGCA
The DNA here is from genome assembly GCA_022433055.1 of Begonia peltatifolia. NCBI lineage: Eukaryota > Viridiplantae > Streptophyta > Magnoliopsida > Cucurbitales > Begoniaceae > Begonia > Begonia peltatifolia. Next base: position 2,556,934 of record CM039528.1, on the reverse strand, counting down.
GAACCCACATCTCAAAACCCTCTTCTGCACTGGCCGAATACTTTTCACTTGCTCAAAAACAAGAGCTAGCCTCAACGCGTTGCTTAAAGAATTTGGTTTTTGCGGGATTATCCACTCTTGCAATTGTTCTTTCAAACCGTCTATAAAAATCCCTACTACCAGGCAGTCGGGGAGTCCATGTCCAGGCCATTTCTTCAGTATCAACTGCAATTTCAAAAAGTAGGAACGTACGGATTCCTCCTCTTCTTGATTAATCATCATAAGCTCAGATCTCAATTGATCTACCAATTCGATTCTGCTGTATGCTTGTAAAAAAGAAGACTTTATCTGTTCCCAAGTAAGCATAGGGTACGGCTCGATGTTTAAATCGAACCAAAGCGCAGCCTCGCTCTCCAGCGTAACGGGGAATATCTTCGTCATCATTTCAATGGATGAGACGTTATTCGCGCGGCAGACTTTGGTAAACCGGCTTAAATGCATCGCTGGACACTCTTCAGGTCTACCATGATAAACCGGCAAAGATGCGATATTCAAGTAGGTGGTGGATTGAGTGGACGGAGGAAACTTAGGAGAGTTTGACGCAGAAGATCCTCTCGCACTTGAACCAGTGGGTTTTAAAACCGATGCATGGGCTTTCGATGAAGATTGATCGGTAACGGCATTGTTAATCGATTCCGATGCAGCCAACGAACCGTCGCCATCGTTATAATCACTCGCTGAATATTCGCATTCGTCTCCGTTAGATTCATGACGAGATGAAGAAGGAAAGTAGGCCGAATAATTGTCGTAAGAATCGGCTCTACGTCGGGGAGACGATTTAGAAGAATTCCTGAGTTTCTTGGTCATCTTTGATTTCTCCTACGAAACTCGATTGTGGAATCGAGACTGCGGACGGTTTTGTCGAGTAAAAAAGAAGCGGCTGTTCAAGAGAGTTAAATGACAGCGTTTGTGCACTTGACGCCTTGCAAGCCGATTGGGCTAAAAACTTCGAATTGAGACAAGTCCAATAAGAGCCTATTCTGTGACGCTACGTGATGTGTAGTTAAGAGAGGAAAGAGGGTAGCTTCCGTTCGAAGATCTTGCAAGCTTTGTTGTTGCCCAGATTGTTGTCCAAATGAATAAAAACATTTAGGGTTTCTCCTTTATCCCTCCATGCAAATCTTGAAAGGTGTCAAGAAATCTACCAAAAACAAAAGTGTCAGTTCATTTTCACGTTCTATTTCGAGAAAGGATGCGAGATAATAACGAAGGATTCCCAACACGAGAAGAAAAAAATAAGCATATATGTTATACCAATTCTTAAAGATAAAACACTCTTTTTTTATTTAAGGGGTCTCAGTGTGGGGGTATGAACAAAACTACTAACTATCATCAATCCAACTCTACCAACATTCCGTAGAACGTTCAAAAACATGTTCTGCCAACCCTAGTTATTTTGTGATCATCCTCAAACAACTTCTGCCAGACCAAACAACCTCAGCTGTGACCATCAATTAAAGTTATTTGCTTCTTATTTGAGTCATCCCCATTGATTTGTTTCGAGAGTAAATTTGTTAACTTAGTAGAATCTAAACTCATTGTTTTGATGATTAAGACGTTAATTTGTCAATTTCTAAGAAGTTAAATTATTAATCTTTGAAATATCTTCATATTGGGGTTCAAATATGTTTGTTAAATCCTTGCAACTAAAGTCATTTTTAGGACTCAAACTCAAATGACCAACAAATTCTAACTTGAATCTCACCTAATACGATCGACTAAGGAACACTAAAGTAGACCAGTTCGATAGATTACTGGTGAAGGATCAAATGACGATTGACTAGCTCGGCTTGCGGTGGACCGGATGTGGTACACCAGAGAAGTTTTATGAATAGAGATGACAAACGAGACAGTCAAAACAGAAGTAGTCCAGTTCACCGAGCCTAATAAGTTAAATGAGCCGAACCTAACGAGCTTTGAACATGCATTACTAACACATTAATTTAAAAAATAATTCTAAACATCATCAAAATAGTTTAAAGCTAAACATTATTTTCAAACAACATGTCCAAACCATGTTTTATTAACCTAAAATCCAAACATATCAAGTCAAGTCATAGACTCGTCGTCTTCTTCAAATCTTTCACCGATACCACAATCTGCAAAATTAAAATAGTAAGGACATTTATCATTAAAGATAAAACATGTATAATAAATAATAATTTTAGAAAAAAAAAAGTAGAATTAGTAGTACAATCACCAAACATTCATTAATAGTCCTTATATAACTGTGTAGGACATCATCAATTTTGGGAGAAATTTTAAAACGATTAAATGATTTGAGTCAACTTTGAGAGCATATGAGAGCTTCAATAATTTGGGGAGATAAAGAAATGTGAAACGCTATAAAAACACGAGCACCATACCTAAAAACATATTTTAACGCAATCGTAGAAATTGGAATGATTAATATATCTCTTAAAACCCAATACTTAGCTAAGTTCTTCTTCCACCAAATATAATATGTTGGTGTTGTTTACTAAATTCTCTAATTTCGCATCTAAATACTGCTCTACATCTAACATATTACTTTCTTTATTTGCCTAACAAGTATTGTCAGGCCCGTAAAACATAAAATACACTGTACTTGAACGAGATTGTCTCAAAACACTTATTGACTTTGGTGGCCTTTGTATACTATCACTATCACTTGGATTATGATATTCATTAGTTGTATCACATTTATACTTGCAACTTTTAAGTTACATCATTCACTTGCTTTGAGTAATATTCAGCTCTTACACTACTAAATAAAATACTTAGATGATGTCTTAAAAATCTTAATTTGCAACTTATATTAAGAACAACAATAACATATACAAACAATTTATTTTTTAAAAATATCTCAAATATTTATCAAACTTGTTTTGCATTTTAATGGTCATTCTTCTTGGCATCATAATATCACCATTAGCATATGTATCAATATTAATATTTAATTTATAGACATCAACTATGTACATATTTAATATAATATACAGAAAAGAAGAAGCATTAAAAGTCATAATATGAAATGCCTCTAAAACTTTTATATATTCTTGAATTTATGATCAAACTTCAGTTGTCAGTGGATTTTTTCTTACTATTTCAAGCAAGAGAGAGCTATCATTTTCTGTTAATTTTTCAAAATCCGTTTTATATTGAGCACTTGCCAATATCAAATACGTAAAGTTCCATCGAATACGAATGTTGAGAGACAAATTATTTTACAAGTAATTCTAACTGCATTAACACAAGATTTGAATTGTTGCACTCTTATCGGAAAAGACCTTAAATACTTTACAACTTTTTATACTCTCGCTATGGACTCGTGATGTTCTTTTAAACCATCATAAACGATTAAATTTAGAATATGTGGAGAATATCTCACATGCTTATGATTGTTATTTAAAATAAGACATTTCTAATTTTTCATTGGATTCGTCAAACAAAAAATACAACGTCGATTGTCAATAGTAACATCATAACATTTTCAATCTCCCACTTAAACAAACATTTCTCAACTTTCTTATAAAAAAATTCACTTTTATAATTTGAAATTAAACAAAAATTTAAAATTTTCTTTTTAAACATTAAAATGACCTGTCAACACCACATAATTCGAATTTTGAATAAAAATCCATGTATTAGTGGTCAAACACACGCTCTGCGATGTGTAAAAAATTGTTCTTTCAACCCACTTTCTTCTTTCTCAAATATCTTTCGAATATCTCTTATAATTGTTATTCTAGAAGACATAATCAATTTAGGATTGAGATACAAACAATAGGTACTAAAACCAATTTAATAGGTGACTCATCTAATATAATCATCTTCGCCAGAAATTCTCGATCACCCATTAGAGTAAACGTGGACACATTAAAAATCTTACTCTCATTAGGTCTAAAACTCAAAGTCTTATGCTTATTTTCTACATTTCTCGCAAAATTTTTGCATGCTTTTTTATGCTTTATCAAACTTCAAGTCCCATTTTTTGACAAATGAGCTGCATAAGTTTGCCAACAATAATTATATCTAACTTTATAAGTATTTCATATCATACTATAGTTAATCCAATTGGAGACTTAATTCTTTCCGAGTCTTCATCCAACTTTCATCTTGACAAGAATTCATTCTACAATAATATAAATAATAATAATATCAATAATGATTGATTTCATTTAACAATTTCACAAACAATAATACAATTTCATTTCATCTATGTCTTATCTATTTATTATTAAGCAAACATATCAATGACTAGGAACCCTTTTTTTTTATATTGTACTAATACTTTTACTTACTCTGTTGTTCTGCCCAAACCTCGCTGAGGAAGAATTACGGAGTAGGAAATTTGTTCAATGCCTTGGTCTTGGACTTTTTTTTCGGTATGCCCCTCGAGCGAATGACCCAAAAGTGGGTAGTGTGTGGTGTGGTGATGCTTGAATTTGCACCTATTTGTATCTATTTAGTGATTAATATGTTAGTTTCTTTGATCTCACTCTGTGTTCCTTTTCTATTTGCTTCCAATAGTGCAACTTATCCAGAAAAATTGTCGGCTTATGAATGTGGTTTGATCCTTCCGGTGATGCCAGAAGTCGTTTCGGTATACGATTTGATCTTGTTTTCATTTTATTTATTATCCTTGATCCGGAAGTTACCATTTCCTTTTATTGGACAATACCTCTCAACAAGATTCATTTGGTTAGATCTTCGGCCATAATCGCCTTTCTATTGATTTTGACGATTGGATTTCTTTGCGAATGAAAAAGGGGTGCTTCAAATTGGAAGTAATCACTACACTAGTGATATGGCAAAAATAGTGGGAAGTGTAACACCCCGAGAACCCACACGTCCCCGGTGCGCTACAGTGCATCTACACACTACACACACACACTAACACTTGACACAACTAACTCAATTCAATACCCCTTTCGTTTTCAAATCATTTTCAAAAGCACATTTGTGAGTATGAAAATTTTTCGACTCGATTCAAAAAAAAAAACAACTCGCGTCCCGAAGAGGAAACACGAAGTCCTCAACATAAAACTACGCAGCGGAAAAGAAAACCATTTAAAACAATTTGAGATAAAACGGTAAGACTTGAAATCCTAGGAAAGAACCCCACGCTCCCCACGAACTACCCAGTCCAGTCCCAAGCACTCACGTCCCCACTCCGACACCCCGCGTACACCACCGCGGTGCTACAGGTGCCAACCCAACGTCACTGTATCTCGCGCACGCTCACAGCGCCGCGTGCCTCACGCACCCTGCCTCTGTACAGCACGTCCGCGCGCACGCCCTCACCCGGCGCCGCATGACCCGTGTGCACCCACAGGGCCGCGTGCCCCGCGCACCTGCGATCACGCCGCACATCCACACTCATATGAACTCCTCTAGCATTCATCATACACATACCTTGACCTATTTCGTATCCTCTCGAACCTCAACCCCTCTCCCGAAATTTCGGCAGAGTACCGCCTAAAAATTGGCTACCCCAAAATTTAACCCTGCACACAATTCACCAAAATCCAACAATATTTACCTATCCATCATCCAGAGAAATCATCCCAACCCAAATCAGAGTAAGAAGGCGACGAAAATCCGTCAAATACAAATGAAGAAAGTCTCCAGTATAGAGAAATAACATACTCTAACATGGAAAATATCCGCGTACGTTACCAAAATCACACGCACTTTATATACACCTATACACTGACGCATATACAACAATCAATCCCATCCTCCGTACATAACCACCGCAAAAGAAAGAAAACCCACAAACCGACCAGGCTACAACCTACCATATCCACGGGTCGGGTCGCCCTAACAAAAGTCCGCCATCCGGTGCCGCAGTCGCACGCCGCCAACCATCCTACGCCTCAGGACTAGGCACTCGAGGCTCACCAGCGGTATCGTCAGCACCTACACCACAGAACACACAACATAAGCCTAACGCTCAGTAAGTAATGCGATATGAAAGTAAAAGCCGACAATGCAATCCTATCACATGCAGTCTCTACACTCACACTCATGTTGTCACATCTGTGACGCGTAGTGCAGCCGCACCAGGGTAAGGAGGAACCTCACGCCACCCTACACCCTAACACGTCGCCACCATCCCGGACTCCCCAGCAACGAGGCCCACAAGCTACACCCACGCATCACCACACAGCAACCACATCAGGGTAAGGGTGTACCTCGCGCCACTCTACACCCTGACACGTCGCCCCCGTCCCAGCCTCCCCAGCACGGGGCCACAGTTGCTACACGCACACGTTTCGCGACAGCCCAGCCGGCCCACCCCTCGAGTAGGATCCGCGACTGGTGTTGCACCGGCCCACACACTAGTAGGATCCGCGGTACCACTGCCCATATCCTCACCGTCAACACTTTCACGCCGCATGACAGCCCAGCCGGCCCACCCCTCGAGTAGGATCCGCGACTGGTGAAGCACCGGCCCGCACACTAGCGGGATCCGCGGTACCACCGCCCACGTCTCACCTCATACATCAAAGCATGCTAAAAATCATTTTCGTTCCCGTTTTTAAAAAATATGATGCATGTCACACAATACGCACACACACCGCAATCAATCACATAAACACTAAAGTTCTACAGTGTAGGCCCACTTGGGCAAAACACATGCATGCACTACTTACCTGGCGTCCTAAGCTCGCTCGATACACAGCTTCGCCAACAGGAAGCCTCAACCTAAAACACAACCAATTTCTCATCAGTATTTCTCCCAACATTTACCAATTAGCTAAAAATAACCTTATCTAACTACACTCATTAAATTCCAACTAAAACGGTCCATTGGTTTGGTTTGGTTTGGTTTGGCCGAATACCAGCTCAACGTTCGGATGCGCATAACTTTTGCGTCCGTCAATGGAATCAAACGATTCAAGTGGCTAAACGTTCCCTTAGGAACCTAGTTTAACATCCCAAGACGGATTTTAAATCGGTAGGCCGCAGATAGGCGAAAAACGCCAATAACCGAATCTGCCATTTTTATTAAAATTTCACATTTTCACTTCCCTTCAACCAAAACTCACTCTCAACTACTTATATGCATCAAAATGGCTATGCTACTCTCACACGTCGAATTTCCACGAAAAACGGTCACTAATTTGACTTAAATAAAAATCCCGCATAAACTTCCGACGCGCATAACTTTTGCGTCGAATATCGGAATCGAACGATTCCAGTGGCCACACGTTCTTCTAACAACCTACTTTAACCCACAAAGACAGAATTTGAAATGATCAACTTAAGCCTAGCCAAAACAGCCAAAAACAGAATCTGTTTTTATACGAAAAATAGCCGAAATCTCAACTTCGGGCAAATCCCGCAAGTTCTCTGCACCGAACACTCACATTTCGCCTATTAAGCACAATCTAACCCGAAAATCAGAAATTCAAACACAAAATCTGAATTTTGGCTCAACCTTCACCCTCGGCCTCCCTCCCTCTCACCGGTCTCCTGCTGTCCACTTGCTAATCTACACACTCACCCTCTCAATCCCCTCACATTTGCAGCCAAATTTAAAGAGAGAAAAAAAAACGAAGAGGAGCTGAACCTCAGTCTCGGTTCATACGGACAGGACAGCAGAGGGAGAGGACTTACCAAGTGGTGGCGTCCAGCACTCGGGTGGGAGAAGGACTCCAGCAACAAGTCTGGTCGTTGGCGGCAGAATTGGCCGGAAACCAGCCCCTCGGGGTCGTCGGCCGAACACTCGGCTTTCACTTCGGGAACTCGAGTTGCTGGAACCGAACGGCTCCGGTTCGTCGGAATAGCAGCCCCTGCTCGCAACTCACACCTCACACTCGCGCTCGTCGGCCGTCGCAGCTCCGACTCCAGCACACGATCGCCCTGCTCCCGGTCGTCTTCTTTCTCGGGTGCACAGAGGAAACAACCGAATGGCTTCCTCGCGAAGCCATTCGGGTGTTTCACAAATTTTTTTTTTTTTAAATTTTAAAATAAATACAAATTACCAAATTGCCCTCACGTGCTTCAATCGTCCGAAATTTTGTAACTTTATCGACTTCCCGACTTTAAATTCCAAAAAAACATCGCAAAAGTAGGTTCCGAGTCTTATAATTCAAATCTTCCCGTTGAAATATTTCTCAAAACTCCGACCGGGATTAAACTAAAAATTCCAGAAATTAAAAATAAAATTCGAAATTCCCGGGTTATTACAGGAAGGACAAAGGAAAGAGCGATGCATACATTAAATCAATTGATTCATCATGGTAGAGAAAAAAATGGTGCACGAACTGTACTTGAGCTTTGGATCAATGACACGGTGGTCCCTAGAAAAGGATTCGTGTTACCCACAACAATTGCTCGGGTGAAGGTGATGGTGCAAACCCTCGGCGAACCTGAGAGTTATCTAACGTTAGGCTCACGAGTGAATGTTTTTTCGGAAAAAAAAAAAAACAATCATCGTTGAAGCTAGGTTTTCACGTTCTCGATCCTTTTAGACTTTCAACGAGAGAACAAAGGGAATGCTAAGAGTTCACCAATCAACCTTAGAGCTTGGGGAACAATGGAGGACTACTCCATATGGTTGAAAGACCCGTGAACAAACCACTCGGGTTTACTCACTCTCAAGAAAGGGAAAGATGATTCTTCTATTAATTTGGCAAAATGTCATTACAAACACCAAAAACGATGCATTTATAGAAATCCTAAAGTGGATGATTAGGGTGGTCAAGATGAAGAGTTGGGCATGCAATCTGATGGTCCACATTTTGCCTGTATTTTGTTGATCAATGGTTTATGTTTGATGAGTCATCCATCCTTGTGAACACTACCAATCATGCATGCAAAACTTACCTTGAAGTGGGCTAGTTAGGCCGGTTCCTTGGCTTCATTTATTTTGGGCTTAATGTTTCAACCATAATCAATTCACCATTATACATTTAATCCTAACATTACAATCTAATGCATGATATAGTTTATATAATTCATACAGAAGAAAAAAAAAAGAGGATAGAGTTTGCCAACAATGAAATAAAGGTTACACGGTTTATGGGTCGAGAAGACAAATTCACATTGCACCATGTGATGAGCCCATATGTGTATCCCACTTTAAAATGTGCATAGGTTGATCCATATCCTCCAAGCTGGGCTCCTATGTAGCATCTCCAATTAGATCAACTCCTGCAAAAAAAAGAAGCTCATCAGAAAAAAAAAAAAAGTTAAGTAAATTAAGGATCTTAGCTTGAGATCTCGTAATTGGTGTCCTTGGCATGTCAATCAATGTCTTTAGAAGCAAGGAGTATGCTCGCATGTTTCAACGAGAACACCAAAAAAGTCAAATTCCACTACACGTAAGATAGCCAAAGTATGGTTGTGCAATCGACATGATATATTTGCTCACGTTCCAGGCGAAGGTCATAATTCACAGGAACATTCTACGGTCTTAATAAGAGGAGGTAGAGTGAAAGATTTGCTAGGCGTGAAATGCCATTGTATTTGAGGAGTCAAGGATTTGCTGGGAATTCCATATCAAAGAAGAAGCAGATAAAAATATGGTGCGGAGAAACCCAAATCCCTACCAAGTGTGAAATTCGCAATTTGTGGTTTGCAATTTGCACACAAAAAACAAGTGACTGCAAGCTATGAAATTGAACTCCATTTTAAAGAATAAATAAAAAATCAGAAATGATACAAACTAAGAAATATAAACTAAAGATTCAATCAAATATTTTCAAACATGGGTAAAAATTCATTAAAAAAATTTTATGCCTTTAAAATTGTAAAAAAAGAGTTTTTAAGTCAAAAATTACACATCGAAGCTAAAAAGATGTTTGAAGTGCACTAGGCCAAATAAGTGAAAAATATGAAGTAGTGCACCTAGCGAGGCCTTGAAAGTAGCAAGCATACTGGGCAGAAAGGGGAGCGTGATAGCACCAGCAACTTGGTCGGACAAGATGCTACAGGTGCGAGTGTGCGGGCAGGATGATGCAGGCACACAAGAGAGGTGTAGCACATGCCTCGCACAAAATTGCTAAATTTTGATTTTTTTGATATTTTATGGTTTCTATATTTTATTTTTTTACACTTATTAGGGTTAACTATATTTTTAAAAATATTTTTAGCTACTTAGTATCATTTTTAGGGATATTTTGTATTCCACTTAAACACCAAGTTTGCACTAACTTTGAATAATCAATATATAAAATACTTTGCATTTTTATGAGAAATTCCTTTTAATTTTTTTGTGAAGAACTACATTTTCTTCAAGTCAAGGTTTGAGAGATCAACTTGATAGTTTTGATTTAATCAACAAGTTTAGTTCGAGTGAAGCTTCTTATTTGATAGATTTGGTTCTAACTATATGTTCGTTTGAATATTCGATCGGAGTCAAATTGCTCATACTTGATTCAAAAGTATTTCTAAGTTTTTTATTATACTTTGTTGAAGGGTCTCAGATTTGATATACCTGTATTTCTCATTAAAAAAAAGAACTCACAAGATAAACACCTGAGTATGTATTGAGTTTTGAAACCAAGAAGCAAGCTCAAACTCTATGATAGGAGGATGACCACAAGCGAAGACTAGAGATGCGACATCTCTAAGTGCGTTTGTCAAATTATGGAAGACGGGCATCAAGTGCAAGAGCGAGTGGATTCTTTGCCCCAGCCTAAAAGTCATAGCTCATGAACTTTGGATTCTGATTTTTGAATGCGAAATGCAAATTTCGATTAGGATTTACAATTTTCAAATCACACTTTGGCTTTGCACTTTGCTCAATTGCTGTCTATGTTTGGATTTGAGAGAGGAGAGTGGAGTCTAAAGCAAAAATTGGGTGGGTCACATGTCACGGGTTGGCCGCAATCAGTTGTGGGCTCATGGTTGTCAAGCTAGCTCTAGCATTTAGGCCTCATTAAATCGATTTTATTCAAGTTGACTTAGGGTTCAATTTCCAACGGTTTAGCTAGTTTTTTAACTAAAAAATCATGGCCCACGGTCTTGGAAGTCCATACATCGCGCATGATCCGTAGCCTTTGCAGATCAAGCCCGGAATATGTTGAATCGCCTAGTTCAGTTTTAACCCATGGGTTCGGGTTGGTTCTACCCACCTCTACCATTAGGACTTCTGAAGTGTTGATGGCCTTAACTTTCTTAAAGCTAATTCAGAACAATCAATTTGGATCGTAAGTTTCCAAACTCATGGAAACTGGATAATCTTATGGTTGTTGCATATAATTTACCATTATAACCCCTTGTAAGGTTCGTTAAGCTTCCATGTTAGCTACCATAGAATTGTGTACATTATTGAATTCATTGCAATGGGTTGAAACTTTCTTCTTAGTATCATCTCTCTTGACTATAAACTTTATGTCAAAAGTTAGCACGAACTTCATTTGCATGGTGAGACCAACTCCATTCATATCCATGCAATTAATTTCTTGAGTGATCATTTTTCAAGGCGAGAAGACTTTTGTCTCGACTCATAAGCAATCTACAACAAAAAATTTGGAGTAATGACTCATCCCTCGATGAGAGCCTAACCATTCAACCCAAAGATACAAAGTGACATGCAATAAAACCAACTGGAATTTAGTCCATACAAGATGGGCCAAATTCCACGTGAGTGATTATCAAATAAAATGACAACAAAAACTTAAACTGTTAAAAAAAAAATAGTATAATCATTCAAATATAATAAATTCATATAGAAATTTCTTTAGTGCTAAGAACTTTGACCTCAACTCTTTTCGCTGGTTCTTCCTTCACCTGAATTATCCTCTCAAAAATTAGTTCGATTATGGTGATTTTACTAGATTCAGTAAGATTTTTTAATATTATAACAATGTTTTTAATTTTTTTTTATTTTATTACCACACATAACTTTATGGATTTTATCTATAACACTTAGTAGCGCATCATTTCTACTTTATTTTTTCTTTAAAAGAGTTCACTTAAAATTTTAAAATTATTTTATTAAAAACGTAAAATTGAAGTCTTAAAATTCATAAATGTTCATTAAAATAAACTCAACAATCTCAAATAGTTATTTGAAAATAATACTTAATAAATTCATCCATAAACGTAAAGAAATAATAGATGATATAAATCTCTTTTAACTCAAATAGGAATAAAACGCAAGTTTTTCTCTTCATGACGTTTGAATCACTATTTGCATTAACATCATGTAATCTCGCCTTGAGAACACATTTCAACTGCATGTTTCATTTGTTTTCTTCATCATATACATCATAAAGTTTCTCACCTATATTACAAAGTTCAAACTAATAGTCTAACGCTCATTAAGACATGCATAAATTATCATGAACATGTATACAAATGTAATTTTTTGTAAAAGCAGCCTTATCGCAGTTCTTTCTCACTAAGTCTTTATTCTTGCTTTAGTTTCGATATACAGTCCATGTGTTGGATGCAATTCAGTCTATGGGACAACCAACTCATAATCTTGCCTCACAAAAAAAACTATGTTTATTCAGTTTTTCTCTCATCTTTCCGTCTTTCTATCTCTCTATTCTATCAGTCTTTCTTAATTTTTTCTTTCTTTCTTTCTTTGTTCTCTTTAAATCTTTTTTAACAGAAATTCTTTTTCATGATGCATGAATCATACATAAACATACGATGCAAAACATAACATATTTTTAAGTCAATTCCTTTGTCCTTTCTATTCAATCATAACTCCATCATAAAAACATCAATATTTCTACACCTATCAAATCATCAAGAAAAGCATATCTTCGAGTCGACATCGTCGTCAATATAATTATATCATCTAACAAACATCACAATCAAAAGTCGATACTATAACACATTCTCAAATGGCATTATTATCAATATAAGCATTTCTTTCAAATATTAGGGATTGTTACCTGATGTACATGATGAATTACCGTTAGCCGAACACAGTTACTGTCTTCGGCATATGTACGTAAATTTTAAAAATCAATTTCAGGGCAGAGTATACAGAGATGCAATGTGAAATATCACTTCAAGATAGAAATGAGAAAATTATATCAGATTAACCTGGATGTCCACACATATATTCAACGCATAGAGCCAAAATATTGGGCTAGTCATGCATTTTATTCGATTCCCAAATGCGAAGTGGTGTTGAATAATATATACGAGTCATTCAATTCAGTTCTATTGCTTGCTAGGGACAAACTAATACTGACCATTTTTAAAATGATCTGAAAGTATTTGATGATTCGAATAGTGAAAAAATATGGGAAGTTGGCCTCATTAACGGATGTCTTGTGACTGCAGATAAAAAAGAAGCTTGGGAAGTTAGAATGTGCAGCTCGAAATTAGAGCTCTGTGTTTGCGAGAGTTGCACACTTTGGGGTCAGTAACGGAACGAATAATATGTTGTCGACATAAATGCATGTGTGTGCAACTGTTACAGGTGAAAGCTTATTGGAATCTCGTCTGTCCATTTCATTCCCTACATGCATTTCTTGAGACGATCGCCAAAGAATTACGTGTATCAATACTCTTATTGAGAAATTTATCTGCAGATGTACTCATAATTTATTTATCTTGGCCACCACATGTGGCTGCCTATAGAAAATGAGAAGAAAATTGTTCCACTCAGAAGAGAGCGCCAACCTGGTAGGTCAAAGAAAATAAGAGTGTGAGATATTGATGAACCGTCAAGTTCAACAGTTAGTCGGAAGAACTCGATGATGTCGTGTCGTATATGTCGGCAGCAGAGGCATAACAGTCACACTTGTTCTTACAGAGGATTCACTTTGCGTGCTGCTTTGCAAGATACATTTATAGCTTTCTACATATTTGATGGTATGCAAGTATATTTCAACATATTTCGCTCATAAACATGCTGTCATTTTTGTTTAATATAGTTCTCATTATGTGCAAAAATCTTCGACGCACAGCCGCGATAAAATGAATAACTATATATTTATTATAATGGGAAATTTATGTATTTATTGTAATGTGTAATTTTGGATTTATTATAATCTGTAATTTCGTGAATAATACGTAATTTAATGAGATAAAGTTTAAAAATTGACAGAGTTTCATTTGTCTTATGACTCTTCTATAACCATAAAGTAAAGTGACATTAAATCAAATGAAATACAAACTACAGTACATCAAAAGATAAGAAATACAAACTACAGTACATCAAATGATATTATATTACCAATGTAAAACAAAGTACATAAAATGAAATATAAACTACACTACAAGTGGGTCATTCCTGTCAGAGGCCTCCATCTAACGCATGACTCTATCATTCAGCTGTATGTTGGACACGTTGACCTCATCGACTCTGGTAACGAGGAAATCCATCCTATGCTCCATCTTGTCCGACCGCTGCTCCATTCTTTCCACCTCTACTACATGGTGTCCCACATACTAACCTCCTAGTGGGATAATGACGGTACGATGGCGTTCTTCATAGGAGCATCCCGAGAGGTGGAGGCTCATTGATCTTCCTTCAAGGGCCAAGTCCCATCAACTTCAATAAGGCTCATCCAAATCAAATGGAGCCTATCAAACACATCGTCAGATCTTTGTGCTCTCATAGGCTCTTCAATCGATAGCCTAACCCCAACTCGCTCGACGATCTTCGGGATCAATGTGTCGTACGAGAGATTTTTGTTGCATGTCAGATCGATCTCCAGCATGTGATCTAATATGACAAAGCCAGAGTCAAATATCTAGTCATTGTAGAGCTTTTCTATGACATAAAGATACATGCAGCTCACGAGATCTCTATGTCAATATTGATGTAGAAAGGTGTGAGTTATTAGATTGTAAATAACCCGAGCTCTAACATTCAAATCCTTTGATTTTGGCTTTACGAACCCTGCTATGTCGACATTGTGATGAATTCGCCTCAAGAACTGTAACCTCTCTTTCATTCTGAAAAACACATAGTCTCTGGAAGCATGGTAGTATCACTCCACGTCAACTCATTTTGTAGCAAACCCGATCAATAGGTTAATAGTGTCTAGAGGGATGACGATCTCCGTTCCAAGGATGTACGCTTTCAGCTAGCCAATCCTCATGGTAGATGTCAAGTTCACATAAAACAAGCAAACAACTCTGTCGCAACTATCGCCCCGAAGACCGTACACCCCGAGTAAGGCAATTTGGTCGAACATCTCGCTGATCGTCAAAGACTTCCAACCTGTAAAGTTGATAATCTTTGAATGAATAATTGAGTGTCTTGCCATATTCTGCTCAAACTGGTCTTTGTACATTTGGTTTCGAAATTCCATCGACAAAACCCAGTTACCAGCAATTGACCGAGAGCACCTTGTGACGACGGTGCCTGAAAAGTCAGGCCACCTTGTGACATAGTTAGCCGAGTAGACAAAGTACGGTCGGACGGACTACTTTGTGACAGACCTGCTTAGGATGGGGTAGCCTTTCTTTAAAGATTAACTTAGTAGCTATTTGAGGGAATTTTGCACTGATCCTCCATTTTCAGCCTTAATTTTGAAAACGGAGGGTCAATGCCTCCGTCGAGAGTCTGGCCTCCCATTCTCAGAAGGTAAGTGCCCTCAATAGAGGGTTTGACACTCCATTCTCAAAGACCAAGGTGGTGGTGAAGAATGGAGACCTCCCTTTGTCAGCACGCAAAAATAGCTTTTGAAAACGAGGGGCCATCTAGTGGCAAGGACCCCCCGTTCTCACTCCACGTGCACCACACAAGGAACTGGAACGGGGGGTCTCCACCCCCCACCTCGACTCCCCATTTCCATTCCACATGCGGAGAGGATCTCGACCCCCCGTCAGAATGGAGGACCGTTTGTTGGCCCTCTGTTCTGAGTAGAAAATGCAAAACGGGGGCCGACAGGAGTTAAATTGCTAGGTTTATAATAGTTTAAGATTGAATTTATTAAGATTGTTATGTTAAAAGTGTTTAAAAAAAATCCATAGTTTTTGGGTTAAAATAGTTTTGACCCAATTAACTAACACTGCATAAATTATCATAATTAAGAGGAATGTCCAGTGTCTAGCAACTTTGATCTCCGTGTTCATAGAACCCGAGCTTTGCTCTAACACGACGCCTAAATTCTCACTAGACTATATGTTGTTTATCCTTATTCGTAAAATCCTTAGATCAAATGTATAAAATTTTACTTAAAATTTTCGAGTTAAATTTGATTTGGTTGCATATCGCATGGGAGCCTCAATTCAGGTTAGATTTCATATATTAAAGTAATATTAATACTATAAAATAAAATTGAACAACCATAAAACTATTAAACAGAACTATCCAATTTGTTAATGCCGTCAACTGGAACTTTATTTTAGTGACTCATAAAAAATATTTAATTTAAATCTATAGTTTGGATATTAAGAAATCCTTGCATCATATTAGAAATGCAAGTTGTACAACGATAATCGACTCATCAAATATTTAAAAATAATTTTAACTCAATTTGGTTCCAAATATACTAAAAAACTAGACTTGGTCTTTTTTTACCGAACTATGTCTTACTTTTTAGGTAATCTGTGGCACCTCGTTATGTAAAAGCAATGAAGGTTCAGTGGGCTCATCCTATATCAGTGGGAGGTGCACAATCTCACATTGCTTGGTACATTGAAAATACATGGTTTATAAATAGAGTTTCCTTCCTTACCTAGTAAAATACGTTTCATATCTGACCCCAATAACAAATCTTTGCGGGTTCCGTCTCAAAACCGATAATATTATACTAGAAACACCGAGTAAGGGTGAGTTCGGTCTGGACTGGTTTGGTTTCAAGCCTAAACCAGAATCAAACTGCGCCATTTTGGGATTTTAAAAAGCTTCCCAAAACTAGCCTCGGGAGGAATTGAGATTGGACAAGACATAAAATAATTTTCAATTTGTTTACAATTTTCATACAATTATAAATAAATCGAACAAACTCAATCAAACGTCCAAAATTAATGTAATATTTTGAAAACCAAACAAAATAGTAAATTCAATCCAACTATCTTACAATTAACATACAAACTGAATCTAACTATCTAACCTTAAAATTAAATCTAAAAAACTAAATCTAATATCCAAAATTCATCCAACAACTTTAAAAATACAAACCAAATAATAAATCTGATTATCTAAAATACAAACTAAATTCAACTATCTAACATTAAAATGAAATATAAGAAACTAAATATAACTATCCAACATTAAAATAAAATATAAGAAACTAAATTCAATATTCAAAATTAATCCAGTAGACACCAACTTTAGAAATACAAACCAAATAGTTGGAACCATATCAAAGCATCGACATGTCATCTTTTTTAAACTTTTCATCCGTAGCGGAATCTCAAAAATGAACATATTAAAGACATTAGGAAATCATTAAAGATAAACATGTAAAACAAATAAATATTAAAATGTTCAAATCTTCTTCAATAGTCGAAATCATACTGTCATCGAAATCATCGTCAATGTTTTTAGAAATTTTAAAAGGATTGAATTTTTTCAGCTAACTTTGAGCGCATATAAGAGCTTCAACACTTTAGGGGGTGAAAGAACTGTGAAACGCATCAAGAACACGACCACCACAACTAAAAGCAGATTCTGACATCACCGTAGTAATTAGAATAATCAATATATTTTTTGCAATTGCACTCAAAACTCGATATTTATAAGAATTTCTCTTCCACCAAAATAATATGTCAGTACTCTCTAAAAAATTCTCTAATTTTTCAGACAAATAATAATTAATCTCTAACATATTACTTTCATCATTTCTCTTAGAAGAATTTCCAGGCCCATAAAACACAGAGTACACTGCAGTTGAACTAGCTTGCACCATTGTACTCATTGACTTTGGAGACCTTTGTTGACTATCGCTGCTACTTGGAGTCTGGTCTTCATTGGTTGTATCACCTTTATATTATGTATACAACTTTTCAATTACATGATCCACCTGTTTTGAGTATTGGGCAACTCCTCCCAAATAAAATGGCTAAACAATACTGTAAAAATCTTATTTTGCAACTTGGATCAAGTACAGCAACAACATATACAAGAATGCTTATTTTTTCAAAAGATCATCAATATCTAGCAAACTTGTTTTGCATCTCGATGATCATTATTCTTAACGTCATATTATCAAGATTAGCATATGTGTCAATAGCAATCTTAAAATTTATAGACATCAGCTATCTACTTATTCGATGTAATATGCAGAGAAACAGAAACATTAAGTGTCATGTATGAAATGTCTCTAAGAATTTTATATATTTTCGAATGCATGACCAATTTTCAGCTGTGTGTGAACCTTTCTCTCCCATTTCATGCAAGAAAGAATTATCATTCTATGCTAATTTTTCAAACGCCATTTCATAGTGCTTAACGCTTGACAACATCAAATACGTAAAGTTGCAACGATCAGGAATGTCGAGCAACAAAGTACTTTTACAGGTAATTTTAACCTCATCAACACACGCTTTGAACTGTTGCAATCTTATTGGAGATACTTAATAACTTTTCATATCCTCACTATGAACTTATGATGTTCTTTCAATCCATATGAAACGATCGAATTTAGGACATGTGCAAAACATCTCAGGTGAATATGATCGCCATTTAAAATCAACCCTTTTCAATTTCGAATTGTCTTCGACAAATAAGAAATAGCAACGTCGTTAGAAGACGCATTGTCAAGGTTACTGTTGTAAGATTTTCAATCTCTTAATTAAGCAAACATTTTTCAACTTTCTTATCAATATATTTACCCTTATGGTTTGAAATCAAACAAAAATTCAATATCTTCTTTTGCACTTTTCACTTTTAATCAATATAATGACATGTGAACACCATGTAATTCAAATTTTGAATAAATGGCCATATATCAGTGGTCAAACATACTCACTGTGACGTCGTAAAAAAATACTCCTTCAACTTTTTTTTTCTGTCTGAAATATCTTG
Source organism: Begonia peltatifolia (assembly GCA_022433055.1). Lineage (NCBI taxonomy): Eukaryota > Viridiplantae > Streptophyta > Magnoliopsida > Cucurbitales > Begoniaceae > Begonia > Begonia peltatifolia. The sequence continues at coordinate 2,538,003 of CM039528.1, read as the reverse complement.
CGAATATCTCTTGTAATTATTCATTTAGATAGTATAATGAACTTGGATTGAGACACAGAAAAAATATCTTAGAATCAATTTCTTCAACCACTTTTAATGGCAATTCATCCAATATAATTATTTTTTGCGAGAAATTCTCAAGTAGCCATTATGGTAAATGTGGGTATATTAACAAACTTGCTCTCGTTAAGTCTAAAGCTCAGAGTTTTTGGTTTACTATCTAAATTTCATTGAAACTTTTTACATAATTTAATATGCTTTATTAAATTTGAAGTCTTATTTTTCGTCAGGTGTACTGCATAAATTTGCCCACAATAATTACATTTAACTGAATCGGTGTTCGGTACCCTACTGTAGTGATTCCAAACTAAAGACTTAGTTTTTTTTTAAGTCCACATGCAAATTTTCACTATGCAAAAAAACATCTATTTAGAACAATAATAAAAGTTACAAAACTATCCACAAATAGATTAAGATCACAAAATGTTTAGTAAATAAGTTATCAATAATTGAATGACTTTGCTCTTCTCCATTAATTGGATATCACATCATCACTTCCTCAGCAGCAAACACAAAACTTTTGTGTTTACGGAATAGGATCAACAGCAAACACAAAACTTAAAAACGTACATCAGCATCAACTACGTTCTAGTAAGTACAACAGCAAACACAAAACTTCCGTAAGTGCTATATCTAACAGATGACAAAATTGACTATCATCAACATCAACTACATTTTATTGTTCTAGCCATTAGAAAATCAAGTTGATTCAAGTGAATAAAAATGTTTGTGCTTACGGAAGGGTAGCACTTGCGAGATGGGAAGAGAAGCGCGAAGGTGGGAAGAGCAATGCGAAGGGCAGTGCCTATGAGGTAGGGAGAGCAACGCGAAGATTTGGACTTCGGATCAGACTTAGGAAGTGTAGCGCGTGCGAGGTGGGAAGAGCAACGCGAAGATTCCGACTTCGGTGTGCTGGGAAGAGTGAAGGGCAGTGCGAATGCCAAGATTCAAACTTTGAAGATTCGAACTTTGGCTATGCAATTCTACACATTGCGATTTGGTTTTGCGAATAAGAGTGAACTGAAAACTGAAATCGAAAACTAGTTTTCTTAGATTTAGGATTTTTCAATTCTATGCGATTTGGTTCACTGTTTTTCGGGTTTCCTGTATCAGTACCGTGGATCGGACTGGTATCGAGCTACTTTGAGTAACAACTGAAACCAGATCGAAATACCCAATTCGGCTTAGTTCTTCGGTATCAGACCGATTCTGCTCACCCGTAGCATCGGGTACATTACATAATCTTTCTTATCATATCACTGTGTTCCACATAAATGACACTAATAATTCTTTCGTTGCTTCTTGTGAATTCCAATTGAGAACGAGTTGATCTTTGAGCGTCATTTCTTTCATTTGCTTCTATAACCTCCATTCCTCTTGAACTAGTGTATTTTTAAGCTCATTCACAGTCCATTTAAAAATGAATTGAACGAAAAAACTTTTATCCACTTTCATACCCATTGATCTTAGTCTTCCCGTTGTATTTAAAACGTCCCTAACATGTTTATGCATTGTAGGTGAACAATAAAGCTATATAGTATTTAAGGTACCCATTAATGTTTAATCACTTAACAACATGTTAGCATAGTCTGATTGTTAAGGACTTTCAAGGAATTCCACAAATTCTCTGGCCTTTTCAATAATGAGGACAAAAAACTAACACGAACATAAGGCTTCTTTCATTTGATCTTTGTCAAGCTTCATATAAAGATCTTCCCTCCAATTTAAGACGAACAGAGGATCGCGTTTCTTTGGGGCATGACCTAATGAACAAGGCTCATTGATCCCTAAATCATTGTTCTCCAATTATTATTTCATTATGATGGCATAATGGAGATAAGTCTATTTTTGCAGCAGTTGCGTGGCGAATATGATGAGCTTCCGTCAGTTTATCGGCCCGACCATAAGTTGGATGTCACGTGGATAGATTTTATAAGTGGGACCCACAACAAGATAACACTTGGTCCCCTACCGACGGTGATTGGCTCATTCTAGACTGGACGGATGACATTTACAACTGTCATAAATTCTCGAACATAATTTACAGGTTTTTATTATTTATTTATTTATTTTAAAATAATTTAATATTAATAATCACCTTTTCTTTTTAATAATATTATATTTATTTTATTAAAATATTTCATCATGCGTCACATAATAATTAATATAATAAATTAAATTTAATATCTATCTCGTTTTAATATTATATAGTGTTAGTGGTAAAAATACTATGATTCCCAAGTGAATAATTACATTATCTCATAACATCATTACTTGTTTAATAATACATATCATCAAAGGGGCAAATGTGACATTAAATGATACTTGTTTTTTAATATGGGCCCCAAAATGGAAAGTAATTGATAGATGAAGACGATTGATTGGGAGGGTTTTATGGATAGGGTTTGGACAATAATTACATGTTCCAAATAAGACACCAAATTGCCAAATTGAATGATCCCATAAGCTCAGCTGTCTTCCTCAATTCTATTATCCACTACAAGTGGAGCTCGACCTTACTCTGTTAGCTAAAATCTGACTAACACTTATTTACTTTTGTAAAAGCAAATGATCGGGGAAAAAGGGAATGAAATCAACATTAGAGTGAGATTATATTTCTAGATCCACCCAATTAGAGCATAGAATAAAAAAGAAGAGATTTCAGCAGTAGACAAACAATTCAAATATAGCATTTTTATTTATTTATTTATTTTTATTATACGTTAAATATTTTTGCGTGGTTCATTAAATGCACGACGTAAATATGTTATTAGATAATAATAACATATATTTTTTTTTTTTTAATTTCCTTGGTCAACTTCTCTTGTGCCCCATCAGTCAAATTGAGCTAACCCAGACCTAATGTTAACGAGTGTTATTGCAAGGGTAATATTACAAAATGTTGAAAAATGATGGGTATTATTAAGAATAATAAGTAATTTTTTCCCACGCGCTTCCCCGTATATGCTTCTCACGGACAAGTAGCACTTCTGCTCTCTTGTTTGGAATTCCCGCACATTTTTCAACTTTTTTTTTTTTTTTTTTATCTCCTCTAATTTTCTAAATAATTTAATTGAGGATTACCAAAAATAAAAGTTTGGGAAAATTTTAAAAATCCTAAGCTCAAATTATTAACAAAATTTGTGGGTCCCACAACCTTCTTTTGTTTCTATATGCTGAGTAGACAAGTAAGAAAAATGAGGTGAAATATCTTATTCTCAAAGAGGATTTCAATGGCTGGCTCAAAGATTGTTGTGTATCCAAAGCCAATAGAATGAAAGTATTGGGCTGAAAATGAAAAATGTTGCACCAACATATGACACCTAAAACAAAAGAAGAGGAAATAAAATAAACCTTACCAAATAAACAAACATTTGAAAGGAAGAAATGAAAGGGAACTCGAACCAAACCGGGATCACTCCAAATCTTGAAAAAATGTAGTCACTTGAAGTGAATTTACTAAACTCATATTGATTCCTAACCATATATCCATTGTTGGAAAAATTGGTTTTAGCGGTCAAATATAACTTGAGCTTGAAAATATATGTAGGACTTTAACACATTACCCATTTTAAAAAATTGATTCCATGAACTGCTTACAGGCAGGTGTGAAGAAAATGTTAAATAGTGTGTTGTAAAGTGTAAAGAAAATATTGTCAACGGATTCTCCAGAGAAATTCGTTTAAGTGAAAATAAGTTGGACTCATGGACCTTTCACATTGATACTCAAAAGAATAAAAGTGAGAAATGACTAGCCAAAGATAAATCAAAACATATGAAATAACATCCTTCCCCCAACAAGTTTACAAATTTTAACCTAGGGGCATGCCGTTGTGAACTACTTAATAAATATATCACTTAATGATACAAACATCTTCTTGCTCAGTTGATGGTTTCCATCAAAAAAATTGAGCCAGATTACAGGTTTAATATAACTACAAACTCCGTTTGGTAAATAAAATAGATATATGCATGCTAAATGTAAACATGTAAAACTCGCAGTACATATAATATAAAAACTTACATAATATTATATAGGACGTGCCAGAGTTTTGTGTTTGACATATAACAAACTAGGGTTTTAAAAACTCTTATGTACTATAGAACATAGTATAAGAGTATAACGACCAGAATTTCCGTTAAATAATTTTCGTAATTTCATATAGGAAGGGGGCGGAGTTCTACTCAGAATTAAGGGCGAAAAATTTAGCCGGTTAGGTAGAAGGTTATTTTGAGGCTAATGGACAAGATGAATTTATAAGATTTTGATCGGAAACAGATCGAATAACAGATTTATTAAACGATTAAATGTTGAAAGTGATTTAATAATTAAGATTATTATTATTATTTATTTTTTTTTATAATAAATGAAATGAAGGAGGAATGGATTTCCCCCTCCCTTTCTTTGTTCTTTCCCTTCCCCACGTGAGGAAACCCCCTTTCTTCAGCAAGTTCTTCCTTCCAGCGACGACGATCAGCCGCTTGTTTCATCAATCTTCAATATACGGTAAGTCTTAGATAGTTCTTAGTAGATAGATGATCTTTTATTTGTCTTGAGTAATAAAAGTAAAATTAGAGGGAGTATTTAGTAGTTTTGGTGAAATCTAGAAGGGAGATACGAGAATTTGAAATTAGAGTTGATTTTTATTCGTATGTTGGTGTTTAAGCTGGAAGTAGGAGTAGATTACAGAATTTTATGGAAAAGATTGAACGTCTGGATAGCCGAATACTCAGTTTACGGAACGATTTTCGTTCGGCCATATTCGTCCAAGCTGTAAGTGTTGGATTAGGAATTGGATTACACTGTTAAGAATTAGACGTCCTCAGGGGTCCGTAGTATTTCGAATCGTCCAAATCGAACGCGTATTGTGATAGTTGAATTTCCGAAGGGTAGTCGGAAATAGAATTGGATTTTAGGTTTAGTTAGATTAGTTGTTAGTGTTATTTCCCCATAGAGTTTTATAAGTTGGACGAAGTAGAACTAATGAATGTGTGGTTTTATAGGTTCTCCAGTTAGTGAGCCCTATACGAAGTACGAATTGCTAAAGACGCCAAGTAAGTAATGCAGTAGGTGTTTTGTCTTCGGGCCTACATCACCGTTCGGTAGGATGTATGCACGTTTATTTATGTTATGCTTTAGTGATTATGCATCATGGTTTTAAAGTATGAAAACGAAACAAAAATAAATTTTCATGTTTTTACGAATAAAACAGTAAGATGAGACGAATGAAATGAAAATGTACGTAAGAAGATAATGAAGGTGGGGTTGAGTGGTCTTGTCCCCAGAGGTGGACCACAAGGTGTATCACTTCTTCCCCCGCTTTACGTGGTGGTATTGTCCCGAGAGGTGGACCGTGAGGTGTGTCACTTTGATCTAGCACGTAAAGAAGATCTCAGTAGTAAGAAAATAAAGAAGACGTAAGAAAGAAAAAAGAACGAAAGTAGAGACGAAATTATAAAAACTGCATATGTTAGGATGTGTTTGTTTTCAGTGTTTAAGTTTTTATATACATTACTTACTTAGCATTAGGCTAATAGATGAGTTCTGTGATGTAGGTGACGAGACAGTAGCTGGTAATTACCCTGAGCATGCCTAGGACTAGGAGGCGATCGGAGGAGTGCGCTCGTGGATGGTCGAGCCGGCTGTTGGGGCGTTTTAACCAGGGCGGGGGTATGTAATGGAGTTTAGTTAATTTGAGTTTAGTCGAAATTGTTCTAAGTTGTTTTTAGTTGTTTTGAGTCGATTGGAGTCATGTGGAAATATAGTCGGATTTCAAACATTAGTAGTCGTTTTTCTATGTAAATAAGGATTTTGAGTTGATAGAAAAATGTACGTTGTGTTATTTTGGCGTTGAGTCGGAAATTCAGTTATTGTTAAGGATTTAAGTTTTCAAAACAAATTTGTGAAAGAAGTGTCAACCTGTGCCAGAAAGCGTCGACCGCTCAGTGTAAAAATGAGTGCGGAGTGTCAAATCTGTGTATAAAAGGGTCGACCAAACTCTGTGGGTGTTGACCTACTCGGACAGAGGGAGAGAAGGTGTTGACCGGTATATACAATTGTCGACCGGTAGTATAAAATAGACGGAAGTGTCAACCTCAAGGATCGACTGATACAGAATAAGAGTAATGAATTGTCGACCGGTGTTCACAAGTGTCGACCGGTTAGAGTGAGGAGAAGAGAGGTGTCGACCGATAGTGTCGACCGATGAAAACAGAGGCAAAACAAGTCTCGACCGGCGTTTGCGGGGGTCAACCGAAAATGATTTTATGTTTTAGAAAACTTGAAACTTTATTTAAATTAATTTTTAACAAAGTCTTTTGCTGCAATGATTTTAAACGTTTTCAAAATGGTCGTTTCAATTCGATGAACGAAATTTTAAAATTTTACACAAATTGTACCAAGTGCGTGTGTATGAGTAGTAGTAGTAGTAAGCGTACCGAAAACGTGTAGGTTTTCGGGACGCTACAAAGAAACTACTATCTCAATGCTAGTGAGACTTCTTACCATTGGGAATGGTATGTATAGATATGAGCCAAGTTGACAATTTTCTCCGAAGTTGTAACAATAATTACAATAATTGCATTAGAGCCCTTATAAAACTCTAAAATAATGGTTAAGTTCTATACAAAGAGTATGAACAAAGTTGAAAAAGTTTCAACTATTGGTTAACACACATAAAGGAGCATTGATGCCAAATTATATCTAGTAGAGAAAACCCTCGATGCGGTCGACCTTGGGAAATAGTACTCGACTATAACAGTATAAGGTGATCATTGGTGGTGGCAGGGACTTCCCGTTCTCAGAGACTGAGGTGTGGGTGGGAGGTAGAGACCCCTCGGTCTCAGACACCGAGGTGTGGGTGGGGGTGGAGACCCCCGTTTTCACCTTGTAAAAATGGGCTCCTAAGAACGGGGAGCCATCTGGTGGCAAAGACCACTCGTTCTCACCCCACGTTCAATGCACGTGGAACTGAAACGGAGAATCTCCACCCCCCCTACCTCGACCGCTAGTTCCAATTCCACATACACCGCACGTGGGGTTACATTATTAAGTTTATGATAGTTGAAAGTTAGATTTGTTAGAGTTGTTAATAAGGATATTTTTAAAAAAAAAATCCATAGTTTAGAGGTGAAAGTATTTTTCACCCTATAAATAAAGATAGAGAACGGATAGTTTGTTTAATTTAAAAAATAGTTCTTAATACTTGATAAAGATTAATGTTAAAGCTTGCGAATTTTGTTGGTAATTAATTAAACATAAATTAGACGCACTAACAATTAGAAATTATTTAGGATTATTTTGACAAAATTATTTATCCTAGTCTTTTACTCGTTTAAAGTTATATCACTTACTTTTTATGTATCTCAAACATATTCTAAAGAAGATCAATTTTGTGTACTTATATAAAAGTTAATTAAATTTCCATGATGAGTATTATTAGTCGATGTGGGAACGATTCTACACTTACTTCTATATTACTTTGGAGCGCTAACACGAACTTCCATTGAATACTAGCTTTTATAACACTTATCACTTGATTTTCCATATTGGACATTATTTAGATCTTTTTCAAATTCTTTACATTCCTTCTGGTTTTTGAAGTTTAATTTCATTGTTGAAACTTGACAAAGTGGAATATACTTTTAGTTTTGAAGATAGAGTTTTTAGTTTATTCGAGCATAACAATTTTGTTGGTTCCGGTAGCTTATGCCACGATTTATACAAATTAAAGCATGATAATGTTTTTACTGCATCATAATATTGGTGCTACACATAAATAACACAATGAAAACTTCGCTTACTTAGGGTATAAAATTTCATATTCAAAGAAATTATTGAAAGATTAGTAAATAATAAAATTTTCATTTACTCGGATTTTACAAATTTTGGTGTTCGTGTAGATTTTAATAAGAGAAAGCATACAAAAGACACAAATAAGAAATAAGAGACCAGGATCACACAACTATTAAAAATTATACAATATGATTTTTGTGGGCCTTTTAGTTTTGATATTTGATCTTTAGGAGGAGAAAGCTATTGCATCATTTTTATTGATGATTTTTTACATTATGGATATGATTATTTATTAAAGGGTTTAAAAAAAAATGTTAAAATATGAGGGTCCTTTTTTTAAAATCTTGGAAGTTTACTATTTATTGAAAAAAAATCTTAAATTTTGATAAATAAATAATTTGAACCTAGAGGCGGGAGGTGGCTTCTTCGGAGAGGACGACTGCTGTAGCTGGACAGGGCGGCCAGGAGTCTGTTTTTATTTTTTATTTTTAGTTCAACCCCCTCGTATTAAAAAAAAAAATAATAATTAATTCAAAAAAAAATATGTAACGGTATTGTATTATTTAAAAATTTTATCACATATGTAACTACATTATGCAAAGATAATGTAAAACTTTTCTTGACTTTCTAACAGTTGTACGATTTATTATAATTATTTTACGTCAATTCTATGGAATAATTCACTAAAATTACAATAAATCGTACAAGTGTTACAAAATTACGAAACTTTTTAGTTTATGATCTTCCTATGATGTGTTGATGAACATGCGGTAAAATTTTCAAATAAATACATTATCGTCTTACATAGAGAACAATACTCAACTATTCAAAATACTCAACTATTCAAAATAGTTGAGTATTGTTCTCTATGTAAGACGATAGTGCATTTATTTGAAAATTTTACCGCATATTCAGCACATCATGGGAAGATAAATTAAAAAGTTTCGTAATTTTGTAACACTTGTATGATTTATTGTAATTTTAATGAATTATTTCATAGAATTGACGTAAAATAATTATAATAAATCGTATAAGTATTAGAAAGTCATAAACATTTTTACATTATTTTCTATAATATAGTGCACATGTGATAAAATTTCAAGTAAATTCAATATCTTTACGTATTTTTTTCGAATTAATTATTAATTTTTTTAATATGAAGGGGGTCGAACTGAGAAAAAAAAAATACACCTGGCCGCCCTGTCCAACTAGACCAGTCGTCTTCTCCGGAGAGGTCGGCCTCCTCACCTCTTTTCTAGGTTCATATTGTTAATTTATCAAAATTTAAAATTTTTTTCAATAAATAGTAAACTTTGAGAATTTAAAAAAAAAACTCATATTTTAAGATTTTTTTTTTTAAAAACCCTCTATTAAATGAAAAGTTTCAATATATTGATGTCTTAGAAGGGTTCATCAATGAGTTTGAAAGGCGCAAAAAAACAAAAAATGATCTCATAAAGATGATGCATTTTATGGCACATATGATGAAAGTTGACATTGATGTGGTCAATTAGTTGAATTCCTTAAAAAATATGATATTTGTACTAAGTATAAAATACTAGAAATACTGCAACAGCATGGTTTTATAAAAAGAGTACTCTCATAATTATGAACTTAGGAATATGTTAAATACCCTTGTTACGATAAGTTCATGCATTAAAGACAGTTATGAATCTATTAACTCGAGTTTCTAATAAGGTAGTTCCAAAGTCTATTTTTGAACTAAGACCTGATAGAAATGTAAGTTTAAGACATCTTCATGTATGAGAAAATACAATAGAATTAAATACTTATAATCTGTATGAAAAAAGAAACAGTGCATAAAAAAAAAACTGTCCACAAAAATAATTAATAATTTATTTATTGATTCTACACAAAAGACAGCTGTTATATATTTTACTATTCACAATATAGCGCAAAAATAGTTGAAATTAAAATTCATAGGTTCAGAGAGAAAGTTTATAACCATATAAAATACTAACTCACGAAGAGAATGTAGAAGTTTTTTTTATTCATATCTTCTACTCAAATTATTGTTTGTATAGTTGTTGAATAATTTAACAACTCGCAAGAATGACAAATAAATGGCCAAATATCTCGTAACGAAGAGTTCATATTCGTATTGATATTAAGACTTTTACGCATGATGAGCTAAAATTGATTAATAGAGTAGAAAATTTGGGATCTTATTGAATTGTGTGAAGGTGATTAAAAGATTTGGAATTCTTCAAAACCTAGCAGGACTCCAATGACAATAGAAACAAAGTGTTGATTACAAAACAAAAGTATTCTCTTCCTAAAAAGGGTTTTTAATATTATTACGACAATGGTATTTGATTACGATCTACGTTTATACAAAGATAATAAATAAAATGGAAACCAGAAAATTTTTTATATCAAATTGACTTCTGACATCACCGGTAGGATCAAAACCACTTTCATAATCCAATAACTCATCTAAATAAGTTGAATTATTAGAAACAAACAAAAAAAGAACACATAGTAAGATCAAAGAAACTATCACAACGATTATCACTGAATAGATACAAATAGATGCAAATTCAGACGTTATCACGCCACACACACCTACTGTTGGGTTGTTCGCTCGAGTGGCATTCTCGACGAAAAAAAGTAAAATATTTTGGATGAAAATATCCTTATTTATCGATAAGAAGATTTTGTGATTAAAGAAAAAATACATCTTTATGTAAACTTAAGAAAATATACATTCCTGAAACAACCTTCCAACAATGATACCTTAAATTTAATCATACCACCACTTTCTTGAGATACAAGGAAAACATTGTTAGGGGTAAAAAAAAAAAAAAAGTGCTAAATTGAAATAATTGATCGCACAATTAGTTTTGGATTAGTTCGGTTTGGTTCGGTTTCTTCATATTAAAGAGTTGAAACTCGATTATAATTTTCCAGGACAAAAGGTTTTGGTTTGGTTTTCCTTTCAAAACACTAAGATTTGGATAAAACCATGAAAACCAACTAAAAACATTTACCTGCAAATTAATTAAAAACTTGGGTAAATACAATGTTGATTTTTTTTTTTTATAGAATATTTATTTTTTTCAATATCTAAAAAAAAGTCCACAATAATTTATTACTATTTAGTGATTAAATTATTACCCAATCATTATTGAAATACACCCATTACTAATTAGATTATTAGATTATTACTTATTTAATACTAGATTATTAGATTGAATTATTGGATTAGTGGCTAACTAATAATTGAATAATCTTATCTTAGATTATTGTCTGATTATTACTATATCTATGAATTGCATTAATTAATAAATTATAATCAAGTTTGTAATTCAGTTATTTGAGTGCATTAATTAGTGGTAGTTGAAATGTGCTAATAATTAGATGGCTTTGTAATTTGCATTATTTAATTAGATTTATGATCATTAACAATTTGAAACAAGTACCAATACTTAAAATCTTAAACTTTGATGAGCTAAGCTCAGTTATTAATTTAAACCTAGAACATAAAATAAAATTGTTAAACATAGGCTATTATGTGGTGACCTCTCTCTGGCTTTTGCTGCTCATCTCCACCCGGAATTCTTGAGCTGAATCTGAAACATAGAAAGGACAGGCAGGTAATAGCCTGCAAGTGATCGATATGTCCCCCAAGCTTCAAGCCAGGAGCCAATTTTGGATGTTGTGTTCCCGGTTCGGTCAAATTTGCACAGTTAGCATATATTTTTGAAGACCTAATAAAAATGAACGTGTGTGATGCTGTGAAAGTTAATAGTTTTTTAATCCGAGTTAAAATTATTAACGGAGCTTAATTCAGTATTTAAATTATCAAATGAAATTTTAAAATATTACGTGACGATATTCCAAAAGTTGAAATAATTAATTAAAAGAAATTAAAATACATATTTTAAAATAGGAATCGAACAGAACCAAACTGAAACCTAAATAGAGAATCTCAATTTGGTTCTAATTGGGTTCCTTCGGGGTTGATTTGGTTTCGATTTCATTTTTTTAGAATGAAAAATAGATGATTTTGTTTAGTTAGATTCTAAAATTGAATCGGACCCAACTGTATCAACATTAGATATCATTAGTAGGAGTAAGTTTATATTATTGATATTATACGTGGTTGATACATTAGTTGTTCCAAGTTTATAGTATGGATGTACTCTACCCTCCCAAATAATAAGCAAGGACGACACCTTTAGAGGAGATAAAAAAAGAATCTGTGAGTACCATATAGCCCAATATTAGGTGAGGCTCTTATCTCAATCGAATGATTGCTCTGCCCAATTCCGATGCACACTTTTGTTCTATTAGGGATAAGGATGAACTTGCTTTTTCTTCTGTGGATAACCCTCACTTCACCCTACTCTAGAATAAGTTCTACCCGAAACAATTTACACCTATTATGCTCCATACTCCCTCCCAAAGATGCACACTCAAACGAGTGACGTTGTTGTATCAAGATTTGTGCATTTATATACCCTAGGTTGAAAATTCCGGTCTTAATTTTTTTTTTTTTTAAATGAAATCACAAATTAAAATCGGTATAATAATTTTTACGATTCAAATATATATTTATACGACAGAGATCTTCAATGTAGATCAAAATTAATCTTGTTCAATTAGAATTCGGGTCACACTGAATCTAACAAATATAAATGGCAAAACATTATATAGTACATTAAAATATTGATGCCATGTAACACTGCTGGTCTGATTTTTGAATACAACTATATTGTAGAAACAAAATCTGAGTTAGTTTTGGTAGCCAGCAATTTATTAATTAAAGAAATATCTAATTTTTCGGGTTTGAATTAGGTTGCAGTTACGACACGTGCGGAGAGGGAGCGTGGAGAACCATCTTCCAACGCTGAGACGTCGTATTCACATGGGGCTCTTCGTTGCACGACAAATCTACCTGTTCGCCCCCACCTCCTACTCACTGCATCTTCTTCATTGGTCTCCTCCTCACTGCCTCTGATTTCCTACAGTGGATGGACGAAACTGCGAGGTAGTTTATCCGGCGAAGATGGCGGATACTGAGTAGTTGTTCGAGATAAGCAATCTCCTGGTTGGAGATGTACGGCTGAGATTGGCCCCGTGAAGACGACCGACTGAAACGCCGGACAAATGGCCTGGACGACGCTAAATGACTTGCCCGACGTTATTCTGTCGAATATAGTGGCCTTCGTTTCCGACACCCGGACGAGGAATTCTCTGTCTCTGGTTTGCCGGAAGTTTCTGTCCTTGGAAAGGGCGACGCGATTCTCGCTCACTCTCCGCGGGAACGCTCGCGACCTCTTCATGATCCCATCGTGTTTCAGATCCGTCACTCATTTGGACCTCTCGCTGCTCTCTCCATGGGGCCACGCCCTCCTCTGTTCGTCCACGGACGCGCTGCTCCTGGCTCACCGGCTTTCTATCGTCTTCCCGCTGGTTACTTCCCTTATCGTCTATGCCCGATCTCCGATGACTCTTCAAATTCTCGTACCTCAATGGCCCGGATTGCGCCATGTCAAGCTGGTCCGATGGCATCAACGGCCACAATCGCCCCCGGGAGCTGACCTCGCTCCAGTATTTGAACATTTACCGTCTCTTTCCTCTCTGGATTTATCGGAATTCTATTGCTGGACCGAAGATATAGCTCCTGTTCTGCAGCAATACCCTATTACTGCCCAATCGATTACCAAATTAGATCTGCTAACGAGGTCGTTTACCGAGGGTTTCAGATCTGTGGAGATTCAAAGGATTACTGAAGCTTGCCCCAATCTCAGACAGCTTCTAATGGCGTGCATGTTCGATCCTAGGTACAACGATTGCGTTGGCGATGAAGCTTTGCTAGCCATAGCCGCTCACTGTCCGAAACTCACTCTTCTTCACCTTGCCGACACTTCGACATTAGCTAACGGCAGGGGAGATCCAAATGCGGATGGAATTACCTCTGAGGATGCCAAAATTAGTCCAGCAGCTTTGGCGGAGATGTTTGCTGGAATTCCACTGCTGGAGGAGTTGGTTCTTGACGTTGCCAAAAATGTTAGGGACAGTGGACCTGCATTCGAAGCACTAAATTCCAGGTGCCCAAGGTTGAGAAAGCTTAAGGTAGGCCAATTACACGGTATTTGCTTAGCGATTGAGTCTCAGCTCGACGGAATTGCATTATGCCAGGGGCTTGTATCGTTGTCTGTCAAGAACTCTGCAGATTTGACCGATATGGGCTTAATCGAAATAGGTAGGGGCTGTTGCAGGCTGTCCAAGTTTGAGATTGAAAGATGTAATAGGATTACAGTGAAGGGATTGAGGACATTGGTAAGTTTGATTAGAAGAACCTTAGTGGATGTGAAGATCTCTTGCTGTAAAACTCTCAACGCTGAAGCGTCTTTGCAAGCTCTCGAGCCCATCCAAAGTCGGATTCAGCGACTCCATATTGACTGTGTGTGGGAAGCCTTGGAAGAAGAAGAAAATGACCTTGCAAATGAAAATGTACCTGTATGTAGGAATTTTGATCTCAATGAAGTCGATAAGCCAGGTATTTCAAGCTCGGAAAGCACAGGATATGGAGAAGATAGCCGGAGGAAGAGATGCAAATACTCGATGGAAGGCCATTGGTCGGATGAGGGTTACAATAATGGAAATGAGCTATGCGGGAAGAGATGGGATCAATTGAAGTTTTTGTCTCTGTGGATTAGCGTAGGAGAGCTTCTGACTCCATTGCAGAGAGTAGGTCTGGAAGATTGTCCAAGTCTAGAGGAAATTCACATTGAGATTGAAGGAGATTGCCGGGGCAGACACAAACCGTCAGAGCGCGCATTTGGTTTAAGCAGCCTCGATCAATATCCTCTCCTGTCAAAGATGAAGCTTGATTGCAGTGACACGATCGGCTTTGCATTGACAGCACCAAAGGGTCAAATGGATCTAAGCTTGTGGGAGAGATTCTTCCTCAACGGAATTGGCAATCTGGGTCTTAACGAACTCGATTATTGGCCACCCCAAGACCAGAATTTCAACCAGAGAAGCGTCTCGCACACTGCCGCCGGCCTATTGGCCGAGAGTTTCACTCTGAGAAAGCTTTTCATTCATGGAACTGCGTATGAACATTTTATGACGTTCCTCCTCAGATTCCAAAATCTGAGAGATGTCCAATTGAGGCTGGATTATTACCCTGCTCCGGAGAATGACATGAGCACGGAGATGAGAGTCAGTTCATGTAGCCGGTTCGAAGATGCGCTCAATAGTCGCCAAATCCAGGACTGAACCGTTCAATTTTTGTTTAGCTTGTTCCACATAAACACAGACAGACGTTAGTGTTTGAGAAGAGAGTACCTAAATTATCATTTTTGCTGTTTATTGCCACCACTTTATCCCACGTGTGATCAACCCTGCTTCAATCGGTTGAACAAAGAAATTACACTAGATTCAATGATAGGTCAGTTATTTACGTTTGGAGATTAACGCTTAATCTCTTTTGGGCAGTGGAGAGATATCTCCTTTCCTACGAAATTAGTTTGGGCTTTGAATAGAGAACGGACTGACGACGATTTATAGAAGAGACAGCTGTTGCTTTGAGTGTGATTGTCGGTTATTAGAACACTCTACGTATCAATACCACGCGTCGACTTGAGGGGATGACGTCAACATGAGATGGACGTGTCATCAATAATTCGGATTTTTATCACTTTCGAACGAGAAGAAATTGGAAAAACAACACACAATTGCTTGTTTGTTGATCTCTACCAAAGAACATGATATGATTTCTGAACAAAACAGATTAAATGTTTGGGCCATCATGAAATCAATGAGGGTGTATCTAAAACTGTGGATGAGCAAGTACATTTTTTGAGATCGTCTCAACGAATAATTGATGGGTGGTGGGTGGGGGAGGAGCTGAAATGATGGTCCTCTCTTCTACTTTTGATCCGATGAGTCTTGATTTCAAAAATATATGCATGTGATCGCCACTTCATCTTGATCCTGTGACGCTGCGTCACCCAACCCACTTTTTCTGAATCATTTTCAGTTGCCAAAATCCTTGCTTATAATGATTTTTCTTTTTTGGAAAAATTTGTTTTCTTCCATTGGAGGGCGAGTGAGCTTTTTTCCTCTCCTGAACCCTGCAGACAATTCTTCAACCTCTTATCTCTTTCTCTTTCTAAAGTTTCTTTTTGATTTGCTGTCAGACCATTCTCCCTCTCTCTCTCTCAGACCAAGTTGAATTCTGGATTCAGGATCGACGCTATCTCAGAGGTTTGTTTTTAAGTCTTTAAATGGTGTTTCTTCTGAGTTTCCTCTACTATCTTGTTCATTAGTACATATCAATTCTGGGTAGAACGTCCAAGTTTTATACTCTGTTCTTGCTGAATCTGAATTGAAGTTAGGAACTTGTTAGAGGTTTCGAGTGTCTTTAAAATAACTGAACATCAACCGCAATTCAAAATTGATTTTTTTTTTTCATTGGGCTTATGATTTGGTTGATCCTTTCAAATTTTTTGTCAAAAGGGTGGATTCCCTTATATTTGCTTTTGCTGGGTCCGCATTTTGATTAGAGAGACATCTTCTGAGGAAGAAATCAATGATATTGAAGAATCTGATGGAAAAGAAGCAACTAGATTTCAGTCAGCCACTAATGTCTGTAAGGAGATTTTCATCAACAGGAGCTTCAATGGAAGCTGAGGAGAAAAAGAGAAAGGACAAAAGATTGGACCCCAAATCTCTTCCTCTTCCTGTCTATAAATCAGAATTGAAATCTGGTCCAGTGAGCAACGCAGGCACTGTTCCTTTTCAGTGGGAACAAATTCCAGGAAGACCTAAAGATGAAACCAAAACACCATCTCAGCCTTCTAAAAAACCTCCATTTTCACCAAAGCTACCTCCGGGGAGAATCTTGTTCCTCAAAAATGAAGTTGCAGCTCAAGATTCTGAAATCCGATCCAAATGTGATGAAAATGGCAGAAAAGAAAACCATCTATTTGAGAAGGAAGAGAAGGGAAGCTTGAATTCTGAAGATAGTGATGGAGCTTATGTGGATGCCCTTGATACACTTTCAACAACTGAGTCATTCTTCATAAACTGCAGCACAAGTGGTTTGAGTGAGTTGGATGGTCCAGATTTAGAGGCATTTGCAATGGATCTGCAGTCGAAGGATTTCATGATTAGTCGATTTTTGTCTGCAGCAAAGGCCATGGCTGCAGATACATCTCAGCATCATATTGGAAGGCAAAATGTTCAACAGGATAAGCCATGGGAGTCACAGAAGGTTGTAGGTGGAGATAAGCAGCAGAGGCCGCTTAATTCGTATGCACAAATTGTTTCAGAATATTATATGAATGATGCAGGCGAAGGAGGAAGTGATGGAGATGATGAAGAAGATAATATCAGTTTATACAAGTATTCATCTGCAAAACTCTGTGGTTTGCTTCCTCGATTTTACTTAAAAAGTTCATTTTGCATTTTGAATCCAGTGCCCGGGATGAAAACACAGGCTCCTCGATCAAATTCGGTGCATAGATTGCGAAACATCTCTTCAAACGATAGACCCAGCAATGCTGTAAATGAGAAACAGAAAAGTCGTGGTCAAAAGATGACTGACTTGCATGAAGAAAAACTCAAGTTTAAAGATCAAACCAACCCGATAAATTTGAAAAATGGTAGTCAGAATTTGGATGGATTGTTAAAGCAAAATCCAAGCATGGGTGGTGGAGAGAAAGATGGCAGTTCGAAGGTGAATGCCTTTGATTCTCATCGACGATGCTTCAGAGAATTTCTGGAAATCGATCAAGATTCATTTAGCCCCGTGGTTGAAAAAACTTTACACATAGACTCCGTTCATAAACTTAAGTCACGGAATTCAAATACGAATTCCTCAGATTTGAAATTTATGATTGATTATGGAGAGGAGAATCTCAATCCTTCCGTGAAGATTAGTGATTTGAATGAAACACTTCTGGTAGATTCTTTGCTTCTCGAGAATTTTAACCTCTTTGATTCCAATAATAACTTGAAAAGTTGTAAATTAACTGATGAAAGGACTTGTGATTTATCTGAAAATGGGGATAATTCTTACTGCCGCGATGATGATTGCACTCAACCCTGCAATCTTGTTCAAAGCTCTTTGACATCGATGGAATCAAAATCCAATGTTAGCAAGCACATCAATTTAGAAACAAAACTGCTTTTGAGAACTGATCTTGAAGAAAGCTCACAATGTCCTACTAAGGGATCCAGTACTTTTAGAAGCTCTGATGAAAATATGGGTTTGACAAACCAGGTTCTTAGAAGAGTGAGTTACCAAGAAAGCACCCATGGCAGCCCATCGCAGTTTTCACTTGCTCCACCTTTGCCAAAATCTCCTTCGGAATCTTGGCTAAAGCGCACATTACCAACCGTTTCTCGGTCTTCTCCTTCTTCTCGCCTTCACGCTAAGAGTACTGCTCTGAAAATTACCTCTTATGATCCCAAGAGGGAAGGAACTGTTAAAACTACTCAAATCAACCATGGAAATATGCAGTTTTCAGAGGTAATGCCTTGACTCTCCTTTATCAATTGGTTTATGCTAAAATTGCTTTGCTTAAACTTTGTTTCACTCAGAGATATTGTACTCCATGCTTATACATTGACTGCCTTAAAATTTATACTTATTCAGCCTACTAATTCAGGCAGGTAGTATTAGCAACTATACCTGAATGTTAGAAGAGGAGAATGCAGAGCCTCCTCTCAACTGCTCTTCCCAAGGGTAGGTGTAAATCAATATAAACATTTTTTTTCAACTAAACTCTTGGAAATCTTATCAAATTCGCAAAACATATTGCAATTTCATTGTTCGGATAAGAGGTTCCTCTTTGATAATAATTTGGGAGAATTGTTGTCTATGTATTAAGGAAACTTTTTCATTATTTTTTTCAACAAATTTCTATATCTTCGCACTGTGGAGTTCAACATGATGACAGAACACTAAATATAAGACGGACTGCCACTGATTTTAAAACAGTCAACTGTTGCCTCTCCTTCTATGGAAGCCAATAAACCTTGTAGCAGCTGAGGAGGGAATGCCAGTGGTAGGATGTCAATGTCTCTACTTTTCCTATTATTGCCGATTTTGCTGCAGTCCGTTATAGAGACGACGATGGTTGGGGTCATCTCCAAAATACTCACCTTAGTAGTGCTTGTAGTGGTGCTGGTCATGATGATGAATGTGGTGGTGGTGGTAGTTGGAGGCAAAGATGGCTAGAGGGCCATATGGTGACTGGGTTAGTAATCCAATGAATCGCTCTTATACGAATGAATTTTGCATCTTTCTACGAGATTTGCTTATTTGTTGGAAAATCAAGAAGCTAATACAATATTTCTAAATCTTGTAAAGAGGCCAAGTATGGTCATGTCTTTTCGTTTTTGTGAGATAATTTGGTTACATTGATTGCTTGCACACATGGGTACTTCTATTCATCTACCGACTACCTTTGTACAGTGCTATATAGATTGAACTTAATTTTATCTCTCGTGAGAACAAACATATTGAGATTGATTGTTACCTCGTTTGATATTACTATCAGACTATTAATATCACGCTTCTTTTTATCTCTTCTACCGTTCAAATGGCTAATTTGTTTACAAAATGGCACTCTACTTCACAACTTTGTTTTCTCGACGATTATTTTAGCAAACTTTTTGAGTTTGAAGAAGGTGTTAAATAACCAATTAGAATTTACACTGTTATTCTTATTTCAATTGTTTATTTCTCGATCAAGTTTTTAATAAGAAACTCTACTATCTTTTTTGCTCTCAAATTGATTTGTTAATAATAGGACATGTTGGATATTTTATTTTTATTATTATATATTTTATTTATTAATTTAGTTAAGTTAAATTTTTATTTTTTATAGTTAGTATTAACTTTTACGATTTAAATTATAATATTGTAATTTGAGAAGAAAGATTATTATAATTATTGAATGAATGAAATTATTTTTATTTCTCAATCTTACTTTTCTTTTTACAATTCCTCTTCTCTTTCTTCTTTCTCCTACAGTTTTCCCCTCTTTTCCTCTTTCATTCACTATTTCTTTCTCTATCAACGGCTTGCTTCTTTGCTGCCCACATCAAATTAGTATCATAGCATGTTTTATTGTTTTCTAAAACAATAATAGCTCGGTTTAATATACACTGTCTCTCAAACATAACAAACCCAGCAAACCGAGAAGGAGAATCAAAAGAACAGAGAATTTAGTTGTTTCTTCCTCCTATGAACTGACTCCTTCGTTCATGCATTCTTTCAGCCCTCTGACCTACCACGTGCACAAACAAGCTGAAAATTGTGGCCCTAGTCCCAGTTGTTGCTGCACAGAAACACCGAAGTCTTCAAAATAATCTATCGACCTTCCACCTTGCCTCATCGCCTCTGATTTCAGATTGAAATGCCCAAGAAATTTCTGAAAATAGAAACGCTTTCCTCTTCTTCATTGTATCACGGGTTTGGTTCGACTGGGTGTTTGACATGCCCAGAAGACCTGTTACTCGCTCACAAACAAAGTCCCTTGCTCTACTTAATCATTTTACTAATGACTTTGTTTCTTTTGCAGGCCTTGACATTTTGGATGGATCCACGTGGGAGATCAGCCCATTGGATCGGGAGCAGCCTTTGCATTTGCTGTCTTGGGATTATGAGCGTCATCAGACGGGAATTTATCTTCCTGGCATCCTAAACGTGTGATCATTTCAATTATGCATTTTATTTTATTTTAGCATCATTGTGTATTTGTAATAACCCGGGAATTTCGAATTTATATTTATATTTTTGGAATTTTTAGTTTAATCCCGGTCGGAGTTTTGAGAAATATTTCAACGGGAAAGATTTAAATTATAAGGCTCGAGGCCTACTCTTGCGATTGGTTTTCGGAATTTAAAGTCGGGAGGTCGAGAAGTTACGAAATTTCGGACGATTGAAACACGTGAGGGCAGTTTTGTAATTTGGTATAAAAAAAAAAGAAATTAGAAATTTTAACAAAACAACTGAATGGCTCGTGAAGCCGTTCAGTGTTCTGTTCTTTCGCCAAAGCCGAGAGAAGACGACTGAGGCGAGTGAGGGGCCGAGCGGGAGATTGAGGAACGGAGAACGAGTGGCTGGCGAACGACGGCAGAGTGCGACGCTGGGAGCTCCGACGAACTGAGTGAAGGTGTTGGTGTACCCTTTCCCGAGCTGAAAGCCAACGGTGAGCTTTCTGTTCAAGATTGATTCGGGCGAGCCTTAATGCTCGTTTTGTTTTTTTTTTCTCTCCTGCTTTTTCTCCGATGTTGATGAAATTGCTGAGCGTTCTGTCGAAGAGAGGGTCTGCGTGTGAGAGAGTGGGTGCTTATGGGAGGGAGAAAAACCGAGGGGAGGAGATAGGGCCGAGAGGGGGGGGGGGGTTGAGTCGGAATTCAGGTTCAAGCCCGAATTTTTCTGACTTTAGTTCTGATTATACTAAATTGAAGCGAATGTGATTGTTTGTACATAGGGATTCTTGGAGTTTAAATTTGAAATCAAAACAGAGGCTTTTTTTTAAAAGAACAGGTTCTGTTTTTGGCTTATTCGGCCTACTTACGGTTAATCATTTTAAATTCGGTTTTTGTGGGATAAGTTAGGTAGTTGGGAGAACCTATGGCCGCTGGAATCGTTCGATTCCGATATCCGACGCAAAAGTTATGCGCGTCGGAAGTTTAGGCTGAATTTTGGTCCAAGTCAAATTTGCGAGCGTTTTTCATGGAAATTTGACGTGTGAGTGTATCATAGTCATTTCTGATGCATATAACTAGTTGGGAGTGAGTTTTGGTTGCAGGGAAGTGAAAATGTGAAATTTTAATAAAAATGGCAGATTCGGTTATTGGCGTTTTTCGCCTATCTGCGGCCTACCGATTTAAAATCCGTCTTGGGATGTTAAACTAGGTTCCTAAGGGAACGTTTAGCCACTTGAATCGTTTGATTCCGTTGGCGGACGCAAAAGTTATGCACATCCGAACGTTGGGCTGGTTTTCAGCCAAATCGAACCAATGAACCGTTTTAGTTGAAATTTCGTGAGTGAAGTTAGATAAGGTTATTTTAGCTAATTGGTAAATGTTGGGAGAAATACTGATGAGAAATTGGTTGTGTTTTAGGTTGAGGCTTCCTGTTGGCGAAGCTGTGTATCGAGCGAGCTTAGCACGCCAGGTAAGTAGTGCATGCATGTGTTTTGCCCAAGTGGGCCTACACTGTAGAACTTTAGTGTTATGTGATTGATTGCGGTGTGTGTGCGTATTATGTGACATGCATCATATTTTTTTTAAAACGGGAACGAAAATGATTTTTAGCATGCTTTAATGTATGAAGTGAGACGTGTGGCGGTGGTACCGCGGATCCCGCTAGTGTGCGGGCCGGTGCTTCACCAATCGCGGATCCTACTCGAGGGGTGGGCCGGCTGGGCCGACATGCGGCGTAAATGTGTTGACGGTGAGGATATGGGCAGTGGTACCGCGGATCCTACTAGTGTGTGGGCCGGTGCAACACCAGTCGCGGATCCTACTCGAGGGGTGGGCCGGCTGGGCTGTCGCGAAACGTGTGTGTGTGGCAACTGTGGCCCCGTGCCGGGGAGGCTGGGACGGGGGCGACGTGTCAGGGTGTAGAGTGGCGCGAGGTACACCCTTACCCTGATGTGGTTGCCGTGTGGTGATGCGTGGGTGTAGCTTGTGGGCCTCGTTGTTGGGGAGTCCGGGACGGTGGCGACGTGTCAGGGTGTAGGGTGGCGTGAGGTTCTTCCTTACCCTGGTGCGGCTGCACTACGCGTCACAGATGTGACAACATGAGTGTGAGTGTAGAGACTGCATGTGATAGGATTGCATTGTCGGCTTTTACTTTCATATCGCATTACTTACTGAGCGTTAGGCTTATGTTGTGTGTTCTGTGGTGTAGGTGCTGACGATACTGTTGGTGAGCCTCGAGAGCTTAGTCCAGAGGCGTAGGATGGTTGGCGGCGTGCACCCGAGGCACCGGATGGCGGATTTTTGTTAGGACAACCCGACCCGTGGTGGTGGTAGGTGATAGTGGATTTATCATTTCATGTTGGGTATTTGTGTAGATAGCGGGGTTGTATAGACATTGATCTTTTGAGATTGTATAGAGGGGTTGTAGTGTTTTGGAGGACTTTCTTCATTTGTATTTGATGGGTTCTTATTGTCTTCTTACTCTGATTTGGTTATGGTGATTTCTCTGGATGATGGATAGATAAACATTGTTGGATTATGGTGAATTGTGTGCAGGGTTTAAATTTTGGGATAGTCAGTTTTTAGCCGTTACTCTGCCGAAATTTCGGGAGAGAGGTTGGGAGTCGAGGAGATACGAAATAGGTTGAGGTGTGAACAGTAAATGCTAGAAAAAGGTAGATGAGCGTGGAAGTGCGGCGTGATCGCAGGTGCGCGGGGCACGCGGCCCTGCGGGTGCACACGGGTCATGCGGCGCCGGGTGAGGGCGTGCGCGCGGACGTGCTGTACAGAGGCAGGGTGCGTGGGGCACGCGGCGCTGTGAGCGTGCGCGAGATACAACGACGTTGGGTTGGCACCTGTGGCACCGCGATAGTGTACGCGGGGTGTCGGAGTGGGGACGTGAGTGCTTGGGACCGGACTGGGTAGTTCGTGGGGTGCGTGGGATTCTTTCCTAGGATTTCAAGTCTTACCGTTTTATCTCAAATTGTTTTAAATGGTTTTCTTTTCCGCTGCGTAGTTTTATGTTGAGGACTTCGTGTTTCCTCTTCGGGACGCGAGTTGTTTTTCGAATCGAGTCGAAAAATTTTCATACTCACAAATATTCTTTTGAAAATGATTTGAAAACGAAAGGGGTATTGAATTGAGTTAGTTGTGTCAAGTGTTAGTGTGTGTGTGTAGTGTGTAGATGCACTGTAGCGCACCGAGAACGCGGGGTTTCTCAGGGTGTTACAGTATTTTTCTTTGGCCTACATTTTAGCTATTTTGTGAGGGTAAGGTG
>CM039528.1:2458264-2499612 GCA_022433055.1 Begonia peltatifolia | reverse complement strand
GGGGGGGGGGGGGGGAATATTAATTACTAAATCGCCCTCAACCTTTAATCGTTTAATTAAACTGTTATTCAGTTCGTTTCCGGTTAGATTTTTACTATTTTTCCTTCTCCATTAGCATCAAAATAATCTTTTACCTAATAGGCTAAATTTTTCGCTCTTAGTTTCGACTAGAATTCCACCGTTTACCGCTCCGAATATCTAAAAATTATTTAACGGAAATTTTTGGCTATTACATGTGATCCTTAACACCATTGGCATGCTCTCATTGGAGAATAGATCGAATTGACCGGAACTTGGTTATTCTGCAATTTCTTGGTTAGAGGAGCAAAGTTTTCACTGCGTCCATCTCAGGAGTACTCGGCTACTTTTTCAGAATCTATCATTCAAATGGACATTGATCGTTATTCAATGTTAACTCCTCGAATAGAGTAAATGCTTCTACTTCGGTCTTTTGGAGGAGTGAACCACTGGCGGCTACATTCACTAGAGTCCTCGTGAAATCATATAAATGGATGAAGAATGTTTGGTTTGCATCCAACGTGGCAAACTATGTTGTGAGCATTTTCGTAATAGTTCTTTAAAATGAACCCATGACTCATACAATATTTCACCGTCGAATTGATTAAAGCTAACAATATCGTTACGGTATTTTGTAGTTTTCTCAAAGAGGAAAAATTTAAAATTTTTGACATAATTCAGCCTATATTGTAATAGAATCAACAGGTAAGAAATTTAACCAATTTTTTCCTGTCCCTTAATGGGAATGAGAATAAACGTAACTTTATAGTATCGTCTGAAATATTCTGAAACTTGAAAATGTCACATATCTCTACAAAGTTGGCAATGTGATCGTTCAGATACTCAAAGGGCAGACTACTAAATTGTGATTGATGAATCATATATATGGTTCCCAACTTGATATCAAAATTGTTACCCATAATTACCGATTTACGAATGGCAGAGTGGACACCGATTACAGATGACATCATATAATCTAATAATGTTTGTGTCTCAACTTTGTCAATTCGATCAAGATCAATGGCTGCTTTCCTTATTTCCTTTCAATTCTTACGACAAATTCTTTTAATTTCTAGATCGATTGGAATTAAGTTGTCAGTACCTAGTTTTCGCATACATTAAAGAAAAAAATAAAATAAATAAAATAAACAAGTTAAATAATTAAATTCAAATATAAAGTAGAATTATTTAACTTAATAATAGCAAACAAACAGTTTCCGGCAACGACGCCAAAAACTTGTTACGAAAAATCCTACGTAAATGAATGTGTCACAAAAGTAATAAAGTATATAAGTAGGAGTATAACTCACTATGACTATTTTTGTAAATTATTAAATTTATTTATTTTTAAATTAAAATGAATAATGAAATTTTGATAATTTTTTGATTTAAAATAAAACAGCGAAATTTAATTAGGTAAACTGAAATTACATAAAGTTGTTGGATCTAAACAAAGAAAAATATAGGGTTTACGATTTCACCTAAATTAATCTTGTTTAGTAACCTTCATTTAAGTTATCAAATATATTTTTATATGTTGATGGCGATTTCACGAATATATTTATCAATCTCTCTCGAGTAATGACAAATTTATTCAATTAACGGATTATTAACTCTCGGTTTCTAACCCTCAGAATTAATTGAGTACATTAAAAATAAGAAATTAAAATACTACATAAACGCATTAGCTATCTCTAGTATAACATCTTTTTCATGGTAAATTATCCATTGCACGATTATTTATCTTCTCTCGGTCTCAAAATAATCCTACGAATATGATATTGTTGATCAGGCAATCGCAAGTATTAAAAATAGAATAATTTACTCAACACAATATCGAAATAGAAAATCAACAACTTGAATTAAAGGAAAAACTAAATAATTATAATTTGGATACATCGTAGCTATACAAAAGAAAATTACTTCATGTTGATAATAATGAAATTCATAGTTCAAAAGAGAATGAGAAATAAAACTAGGTTTATCGATTCAAAATCATCTCCCTGAAGCTCTCTCTCTCTGTTTCGATCTCTGTTTCTCCAACTTTCAGCGCCAAGCGATCTTCTTTTTGGCCCTAGACAACTCTACAGTGATCCCCTAAAAGTTGTCTTTAACCCTGGCTTTATAACCTAATTCTGAATTAGGTATCGGGGCCCACAATCAACGGTTGAGTCCAAAACCTAAATTTTTTTTTATTCAGCGACAGTCGATCAATCGCCTCCTAGTGACCGATCGATCGGTAGCCATTCTGGTTAGTCGTTTTTCTTCCCTCACAACTTTCCCCTTTTTGCTTCATAATATATCCAATTCTTTTTGCTGAGACTTTAACCTACTAAATTTCATTTTCTCCACGCACTTACACTAAAAACGTCAAATTTTCTCAAACACATGAGAAAAACTTATCGAATCAAATATAAACGAGTACTAATAAGTGTGTAAAATACACACTTATTGGGTTCCATAATAGGCCTCAACATCATCAGCAAGATATCTGACGACGCTTGGGACGTGACCATAGGGATAGATATTACGGTTTAAAGGGCGGTGAAAATTGTTATCGTCGAGAATCTCATTCTCCTAATCACCATGATTAATAACTTTTTAAAAATATTAAGCTAGATCCACCTACTTTTGATGGTTGTCTAGATTCTCATGTCTTTACTCAATGAATAAAAAATATGGATCGTTTTTTGCTTGGTATGGAATGCCAAAAAATTGACGAGTTCAATTTGTTAGTTTAAAATTATTTAGTATTGTCATAATATTTTGGGAGAGTGTCGAAGATCTCCTTTAAAGACGTCATACGCCTCCTGTTAAAAGTGAGGAATAAATGAAACGGTGACTTCAAGAGAAGTATCTACCCAATCCTACAGGGGTAATTTGTTGGACCAATGGAATGCCCTTGTCTAGAGCAACCGATCAGTCACTAAATTTGTTAACCAATTCGATGATTTTTGAATGAGAAGTTGAGTCGTGAAAGATGAGGTTATGACTTTAAGCAGATTTCGACAGTGTTTAAGAAATGATCTAAGACGTGAGCTTATCTTTCAAGGTGTCAACACCCTAGATCATGCATATTCATTAGTTCGAGACTATGAGCTAGTTACAAAAATACCATATGGCAAACGATGTAACAATAGACTTCTCTCAGCCTCGACTCTTATTACTATTAAGTCTCTCCTAATACCTCCTCCTTCTAATACCCCTTTGGTAAGAGAAAACAAAAGAAAAAGTGTAGACAATTTACGAAGCTTTTTGCATTTACAATGTTTTAATTGTACGAGCTTTGGTCATGGTCATATTGTCTCTAATTGCCCTAGCCGAAACTCATTCCTACAAGAGTGTGAAAATACAATTAGAAAGACAAGTGAATAACAAGTCTATGAGCCTAATCTTGAAGAATTTGAAGATTTGGACAATGATTACTTTTTAGGATGTATCCGACCCATTTATGTGTCTACTTCCTCCGATTCACCTCAACTTAGCGTTGTAAGATGTACACTCACCCTACCTAAGGACGTTGAAGATTGGTATCGTCATTCTATTTTTCACACATATATCAAAGTCAATAACAAAGGTTGTAAAATCATTGTGGATAATGATAGTAGTATTAATGCAGGATCTGTAACTACTGTACCCCATCTTGGATTGCAACCAGTTTCTCATCATCAACCTTATAATATCTCGTGGATTGACACTTCTTCCATATCTGTAAAAGAGCATTGTTTGGTTTTCATTCAGTTCATTTAATACAAAGAACAACTCTAGTGCGATGAATTCCCATAGATGTCAGTCATGGTATCCTCGGTCGTCCTTTTGGATGTCACTATACATGGTCGATCAAATTCCTATTTTTTTGTGTTCCAAGGAAAGAAAATCTATCTGAATACCTTGCCCCAAAAGCCAAAACCACTGGAGACTTCTCAAGAGGAGAAAATAAAAGATTAAATATTATTACTTCTACGGAGCTTGAGGGTTCATCTAAAAATGATTCAGTTATTTTTCTCGTGTTGGTAGTAGAAAGTGGGTCTAATTCTCATTTCATAGTCTTTGCGGAAGCCCAGCCAATCATCGATGAATTTAAGTACGTCTTTTCTGAATACCTGTCTGACCAATTACCTACATTACGAGATATTCAACACGAAATTGAATTCATTCTAGTGGCATCCCTTCCAAACTTACCTCACTGCAGAATGAACCCCACTGAGGATGTTGAACTCCAACAACATGAACTTTTAAATAAATGATTTATTTGTGAAAGTTTAAGCCCTTTATGTAATTCCAACTCTTTTGACCCTAAAAAAATAGTACTTGGAAAATGTGCATTGATAGTCGAGTAATTAACAAGATTATCGTAAAGTATCGTTTTCTTTTCTCTAGACTTAATGATTTGTTAGATTTAATGGATCATGGTAAAATATTCTAAAAATTTAACCTTAGAAATGAGTACCACCAAATAAGGATTCGTCCTGGTGACAAATGGAAGACCTCATTTAAAATAAAATATGGACTTTATGTAATAATCCGGAAATTTCGATTTTTAATTTTTAATTTTCGAAATTTTTTGTTTAATTCCGGTCGGAGTTTTGAGAAATATTTCAACGGGAAAGATTTAAATTATAAGGCTCGAAGCCTACTTTTGCGATGGTTTTTGGAATTTAAAGTCGGGAGGTCGAGAAATTAACGAAATTTCAGAAGATTGAAGCATGTGAGGGCATTTTTGTAATTTGTAATTAATAAAAAAAAAACATAACAAGGTGGAATGGCTTCGGGTGGAAGCCATTCCACCCTGTGTTGTGCGCGGCCGAGAGGGAGCGAAACCGAGAGGGGGAGCGCGGGTAGCCGAGAGAGAGAGAGAGAGAGAGAGCCGGTGGTCTGTCGACGCCGACGACAGAGAAGAATCGAACGCTAGTTCGCCGAGAGGACTGCGGTGGGAAGGGATCGTGTTCGGTTTCCCGAGCTTAATACTAAAGGTACGTTTCCCTTACTTGCTCTGATTTTGTTCGGTAAAATTTATGGCCGCCTTCCCACTATCTTTCTGAAGGCTAAACCAAACGTTGGGTTAGTTTTGGAGGTTTTCTTCTTTTGTGATGATTATGTACAGTTGATGAGATGATGTGTATATGTGTCAGTGTATAGGTATATGGAGTGCGTGTGATTTTGGTGACGTACGCAGATATTTTTCATGTTAGAGTATGATATTACTCTATACTAGGGACTTTCTTCATTTGTATTTGATGGATTTTCGTTGTCTTCATACTCTGATTTGACTATGGTGATTTCTCTGGATGATGGATAGATAAACACTGTTAGTTTGGTGAGCTGTGTGCAGGGTTTTTAAATTTTGGGATAGTCAGTTTTTAGTCGTTACTCTGCCGAAATTTCGGGAGAGAGGTAGAGAGTCGAGGGAATATGGAATGAGTTGATATGTGAGTAGTGAATCCTAAAGAAGGGTAGATGAGCGTGGGAGTGTGGCGTGATCGCAGGTGCGCGGGGCACACGGCCCTGCGGGTGCTCACGGGTCGTGCGGCGCCGAGTGAGGGCGTGCGCGCGGATGTGCTGTACAGTGGCAAGGTGCGTGGGGCACGCGGCGCTGTGAGCGTGCGTGAGACATAGTGACGTGTAGTTGGCACGTGCGGCACTGCGAGAGTGCGCGCGGGGTGGTCGAAGTGGGGACGTCAGTGCGCGGTATCGGATTGTGTAGTTCGAGGGGGGCGTTGGATTCTTTCCTAAGATTCCAAGTCTTACTGTTTTATCTTAAACTGTTTTAAATGGTTCTTCTTTTTCGCTGCGTATTTTTATATTAAGGACTTCGTGTTCCCTCTTCGGGACGCGAGTTCTTTTCAAATTGAGTCGAAAATTTTTTATACTCACAAATGTTCTTTTGAAAATGATTTGAAAATGAAAGAGGTAATAAATTGAGTGAGTTATGTCAAGTGTTAGTGTGTGTATAGTGTGTAGTTACACTGTAGCGCACCGGGAACGCGGGGTTTTTCCCGAGGTGTTACACTTTATGAGTTGTTTGTCATGCCATTTGGACTCACCAATGCCTCAAGCACCTTTAGGAGAAAAATGACTCATATTCTTAGACCTTTTTATGAAAAAGTTTCTTGTTGTTTATTTCGATGACATCTTCATTTTTAGTCAAACTTTAAATCAATATCGAAGTCATCTCCAATAAGTTTGCTCCACTCTTCAGTCTGCAAGCCTCTATGTCAATATTAAAAAGCGCATTTTTCACGGAGAGTGTTATCTTCTTGGACTTTATAGTCTCTACGACAAGGATATCCCATGACTCCTTAAAAGTTAAAACAATTGTTGATTGACTTGAACCCAAGAGCTTAAATGGTGTCCGAAGCTTTCATGGACTAGCTACCTTTTACCATCGTTTCATCAAAGGGTTCAGTGCAATTATGGCTTATGTTACCAAGTGTATGAACAAGGGCAAATTTTGATGGACATTAGCAACATTTAAAGCCTTTAAAACTATTAAAACTCGAATGACAAAAGCTCCAGTAATGCGTCTTCCCGATTTCTCTACAGTTTTTTAAGTTGAATGCAACGCATCGGGAGTGTGAATTGGTGGTGTTATCAACCAGGAACGACATCCCGTCGCTTATTTCAGCGAGAAGTTAAATGATATCAAACAACGATATTCAACATATGATAGAGAATTGTATGCAGTGGTGCAAGCTCTATGCTATTGGCGTCACTACTTGTTACCTCAAGAATTTGTACTTTACTCGAACCATGAAGCTTATGATATCTCAATTCTAAAAAATGGTTGAACTTTCAATATGGTCATTGGATTGAGTATTTATAAATATACTCGTTCGTCCTGAAACACAGAAAATGTGTAGAGAATCAAGTAACTGATGCATTAAGTCGGCGCATATCTCTTCTAAACGCCATGAGTGCTAAAATTATCGGTTTCGAAAGACTCGAAGAGAATTATTAGTCTTGCTTCAATTTTAAAGATACTGTCCACGCCTTGAAAAATGGGCAAGTCGACAACAATAATGACTTTCATATTGAGGATGGTTATCTTTTCAAAACTAACAAATTGTGCAGTACTCAAACTTCAATTAGAGAGTTTCTCATTTGGAAAATTCATGCAGGAATATTAGCTGGTCATTTTGGACATGATAAATCGATAGAAGAAGTTAAACGTCAATTCTATTAGTCCAGCTTAAAGAAAGACGTGAGCAAAATAGTCAGCACTTGTAAAGTTTGTCAAGTGACCAAACAAAGACGGCAAAACACTAATTTTTACACACCTCTCCCTGTCCCCAATCGTCCTTGGGAGGATATTAGTATGAATTTCGTGCTTGAACTTCCGCACATGCTTAAAAAACATGATTCTATTTTAATCGTTGTGGATCTTTTCTAAAAAATGACCCACTATATCTCTTGTAATAAAATGTCGGATGTATCTAAGGTAATCCGATTGTATTTTAATGAGATTGTCAAACTTTAAAGTCTCCATAAGACTATTGCTTCATATAGGAACGTGCGCTTTACTAGTTATTTTTGGAGAATTCTATGGCACATGGTAGACACAACATTGAAATTTTTGACTGCTTACCATCCCCAAATTGATGGTCAAACTAAAATTGTTAATCAAAGTCTTTGAAACTTAATACGATGTTTAGTCAAAGAAAATCTTAGGAATTAGGATTTAATTCTCCTCACCACCAAGTTGCATATAATAGTTCCGTAAACCAATCTATAGATTGGAGTTCTTTTGAAGTTGTTCATGGTTTGAAACAAAGGAAGCTCTTACATCTCCTTCCTATGTCACCGCATGCTAGTGTGTCTATATTGACTGAAAATATCGCACAAAATCTTCACGATTTGTATATAGAGATCAATAAATGAATAGAGACTAGTAACGCATCATATAAATTACGAACTGATTCACACATCCGGATCTGGTTCTAAATTACAAGCTCGTAACGTTGGTTCTTTTAAAATTTTAAAACGAATTGACCCAAATACAAATGTTGTTGATATTTCATCTCATTTTGGTTATCATCTTACTTTTAATATTGAGCACTTAATTGCTTATAAAGGCCACTTTAGTATGTCTACGGACCATTTTCTACTTTCATCTATCGATTTTGAGCATACATTTGTAAATTTTGTTTTACCAACATCTATTGTCACAACACATAAGGATAAAATTGATACTATTTTAGATGAACAGATCGTTATTACTAATGAAGGTGAGGTTCAAAGCTTCTTGTTTCGTTGGGTGGATTGACCAGATAGTGATTATAGGTAGATTTCCAAATAGACACTTCAACTGTTGGATCCAGATCTCTTGGAATTCTTTTGGAGTTATCAGGATATTTCTTTGCTAGATTCCCGACTAACACAGAAAAATTCTCGGTACAAGCCTTCAGTTACACAAGTTTATAGACGTCGGAAGAATATTGCTTAACCGTTTATTTTATTAGTTGGGTAATTGATCAACTTATTATCTTGTTCGCTAATTTGACTTAGTGATTATTTTACCCTGAGAGAGTTAATAAATACATCTTAAATATTTTAATTTTATTATTTATATGTTTTATTTATTTATTTATTTTAATTAACAATAATTTCTATTTTTTAAAGTTGCCTTAATTTTTATTATTTAAGTTTTAATATTATATATTAAAAAAAACGTATTATGAACGAAAAAGGTTTATATTTTCCTTCAGTGCTGCCTACGTTAGTTAGGCTTCACAATTATGATATTAGATTGTGAGAATTCTTGATCTTGTCGTCTGTTATGAGTATAATTTTACCTCACACCTAATGCTGGGACAAGGAAGCTAGATGAGCAGACCGAAAACCTTGCTAGTAACTACTTCTAGTAATTAGCATACAACAGTGATGTGTAGGATACATTCAACAGGCAAAATAAAGGGAAACCACAGAGCTCAAGAAAGACACCTGTCACGACTCGGAAGGGAGTCTAACAGAAACGCCAGATTAAACGATCAACCTCAGAGAGGTCTACCGT
The DNA here is from genome assembly GCA_022433055.1 of Begonia peltatifolia. NCBI lineage: Eukaryota > Viridiplantae > Streptophyta > Magnoliopsida > Cucurbitales > Begoniaceae > Begonia > Begonia peltatifolia. The sequence continues at coordinate 2,490,584 of CM039528.1, read as the reverse complement.
CTAACTTAAGGTTAGTTGTGGAAGATTTTAATAGCAATTCCAGAACTACTCGAAATAACAAATGTGAGAATAAAAGTAATAGTAGAAATACAGGAATTAAAATAATACATGCTAACGATCAGTACAATAACCAATAAAATTCTTACATGAAACAAATATCAAGATAAAATCTCTAGGGAAATCCACAAAATCGGAAGCCGATCAACCTCGGTTCTTACTCTTCTTTCCTCTGCCTGTAGAGAGGGAGTCGTTAGGGTGAGTGACAAACTCAGTATGGGATGTTATACCTACTCCTTATCTCATGATGCATGCCCGACTAAAAATCAATGCACGTGTTTTTAAAATTCAAAGCAGTTTCAATATTATCAAATTCTCTTCTCATTTTCAAAACGATTAATGGGGTTAGTTTCAAAAATACTGTAAGTATAGTAAAATAGGCCCGCATCAACCATACAATCGTATAAAACCAGGTGAATAGTAAAAATGGAGGTCGCTCAGGGATCCTCCGAGCCATACCACAAAGAAAGGCCGCGATAACACCGGCAGGGCCTCATAGGGAGAAAAGAAACGGTCAGCCAACCAGGACGGACACAACCACTCAACCTTGGGGCATCGCGGATACACGCACAGGGACACACCAAGAGGGACACAACCACTCAACCCTGGGCCCAACAGGACCACACAATGGACTTATAAACCGGGGGTAGCAACGAACAGACACTGGCCAGGTCAGGTAACGGGGCTAGCAAAGCTCAGAGTCCATCACTCCTTCAGCGGAAAGTACCGCACAATAATCAATCATCTAGTAGGGACACAACCACTCAGCCCTGCGCTATATCCAAACAAGTGTGGGGAGGACCACAGCAACCTTCAAACATGGGTGTATCTAGGCAAAATTCCCTAATAGTCTCAGCGTATGGGCCCAGCTGAAAGTGCCAGACGATTATCTCCATAATCAAACTCCAATACACATCAAAAAACAATGGCGTGCGTGAGAAAACCAATGCATGAATAAAACACATATGCATAGCAATATCACAATCTCACAGTAAATCTCAAATAGAGCCCGTCGTCAAAGGTGAGTAAAACATGACATCCAAACTCAAACAGGCAGTATAGATCCAACAAAACATGTACATGGCTCAACAAGGAAAATGCACATGCTCGTAAAATGCCGACGTCAATACTGGTGGTATCCCACCAAAAATAATATACGTGCATGCTAGGTTAGGTATAACGTACCCATGTAGTGAGTCCTTTTAGTCTCGGCAGCCGGTGGCTCCTCAGTAATCGCCTCAAACTCAGCAAAATCTTCCAAATCTGGAAATTAACACAAAGTAGGAACTCCGTTAAAGTCTAATAGGGGTCATAAACGATATAACCGGGATCCCAGGGCAAAAACAAACTCAAACGGCTCAAGTCGACTTTTCAGACGAAAGTCAACGAGACCCATTACGACCCAATTGGGGTCCGAAAAGATATAAACGTGCGAACCAGGGCAAAAACAGGCTTAAAATGGTTCGGGTTGACTTTCTGTAAAATTCAACACCGTTGACTTTTTAGTCAAAGTTAACAATCAAAGTCAACGGTCAGCATTGACTTTGACCTCGTCTGGGTCGGGTCAGACCCAATTTGGGTCGACCCAAACTGACTCGGTTCGGGTCGGATCAGACACCTGTTCAGGTCGACTCAAGCCGACTCAGTTCAGGTCGAGTCAAACCCTGTTTGGGTCGACCCACACCGACTCGGTTCGGCTCAGGTTAGACCCGAACTAACTGGATTTGGGTCGGGTCGGACCGAATTAATTCCGTTCGAGTTGGACTATAACCAGTTGGATCCGGGTCGGACTCAACCAGCAAGTGGGTTGAGTCGTGACCCAGCCCAGACCCAGTTTGTTCTTAGGCCCGAATTGACTCGACTCAACTAGAATCGGGTCAGGACTGGAAAGCCCTCATTGGGCTCGGGTCGAACCCGGCAGAACCCAATTGGGGTTCGGGTCGAACTCGGCCTGGCCCAACTCGGAGTTGGGTTTGAATCAACTCGGCCCAGGGCCTGAGTCGACTCGGCCCAGAGACCGAGTTGACTCAGCCCACAGTCGAGTTAACTCGCTGTCAGCCGAGTCAACTCGACCACTGACGGCCGAATGCTCGGGGTTGCGAAAATCGCAATTTCTGACCCCATTTTCGCCAAATCTCGTTTCTAACGTCCTTCTCACCTTCGATCTGGTCGAAACCTGCCGAAAACACAAACAAACAACCTCAATCTCGGGTTTTCTAAAAATCCAAAATTTCGGACATTCAAACTCCGATCTAGAGCGAACGACGGCTTACCTTCGAAAACGTTCTTCACAAACGTTGTTCTACTATTCGAGACGAAGAGTTTGACACTAAAATTGCTCTGATCGAACGTCGTTTGGCTGGCGTTGACTTTCTCTTTTTCTCTCAGCTGTTCTCTCTTTTCTGCCAAATGAAAGGAAACAATAGGTTTCGAAGAAAACTTATTGTTTTATTTATTTTATTAATTTTATTTAATTTATTTTTATTTTTATTTTTATTTTAAAATTATTTATTTTATTAATATAAATTTTTATTTAACGAATTTTGATTTTTTATTTATTAAATTTTTTTTTGAATAATTATTTTATTAAAATACAACGTTATTTACTTGAGAATTAATTTATTTAAATTAATCAATCATTAATAATTATTTTTTATTAAATTTTTTAAATTATACAGACGTGTTACACGTAATCAAAAATTTGTATACTATATTTCGTTTAAATTTATAAATAAAATACGTGAAAAATTTAAATGAAATTTAAGCTGAGTAAATTTTTGGCAGATTTTACGACGGCAAAGAAGAAATAACTTGTTTCACCAACCAGACTCTCTAATGGAGACCTTCACAGACTTCAATTGAACCGCCAATGTTAATATTCAGGAACAGGAAGGTCTTCCTCGAGCGGAGGAGCCGACACCCAGTCGCCATTTTCATCCCGCACCATCCCCTTGTTCTTCTCCACCCACCATGAACCAGGCACTTGATACTCATCCTTGAGAAACTCACAAGACTTGTTCACTAGCGCAAGGCTTCTCTTCACCTTCAGCTCAAACTCTTCGTCTTCTCCATTCCACCCTGCAACTACATGCAACATGGCCTGCAAATTATGCCAATCGCCTGGATTGGTCGAATCCTTCAGGCTCGGTGACTTCCTCGTATCGATCTCCAGCTCTGTTCCTAGGTCCACATAGCCGAAGACAGTTCCAGGGTAGAGTGGTATTAGATCAATCTTGTTCCTGGTATGAAGAATATCCACATTCTTGTGCATTTCTAATCTCTTCTTGAAGGCTTCATTCCCCACCTGAGGACACCCGTAAATAAATGCCGACACCGGTAGGTCGGAAAAGCCATTCTCGGATAAGTCGAAAGCGCTTAGAACTGATAAACAAGCTCCCAAGCTGTGTCCTGTGACGATGATGCTCATCTTTTCATCCTTGTATTTCTCCCGTAATTCTTTTAATTTTTCCAGAACTTGTGTTCGAGCGCTTGATTTTGTGAATGGCGAATTTGGATCGTCGGAAGTGTAGATTGTCAACCATCCTCTCATGACTTTCGGAGCTTTCTCGTCTTCTTCGTCTTCGCTCCTCGTTTCTTCTTTTCCGATTCGATTTACTCCCTGGGGTTTAGCCAGAGGCAACAATGACTCAGCAGACTGTAACTCTGCTCCAAACACATTAATCCACTCATAATTTCGCGTCGTTCCTCGCCACACAACGTAAACCTCACGACGGCCCAGTGCCTTGCTTACTTGATCGCTGGTGACGGCTATGTAGCCGATCCAATTAGACTCTCTATCCCACGACTCCCGAGATTGAGAGTGAAGGAGCAGAGCTTCAGGCACGCTGACGCGGGCAGTGGCGTAGAGGAAGGAGACGACCTCGTAATCGGAGGCGTTTTGCAGCATGACCTTCTGGAAGAAACAGGCCTTGCCGTAGCGGCTAGAGCCGCAGTACTTAGAGTTTTTGTCGTTGTTGAAGGCGTCGTAGGTGGCCTGGCAAAAGTCTCCGCAACGAAGGATGAGCTCGCGAAGACCGAGGTCGAGAGGTTGAAGAAGACCTTCCCAGTCGTTAGAGCCAATGAGCTTTTCCCATGTCGGCTCTGCTTGAGAATCTGCCATGGGAGCAAAGCTTCAGCCTCGAAATGAACAGACGGGAATGATGCAGAGAAGGAAAGGTGGTGCGTCTGTCGCCTTGTGGATAACGGATAAGGGGCTTAGTTGATAGACAGTGCGCTGGGTAATGGGTAAGAGTTATAAATTCAAGAAGTATAGAGGGTAAAGTAAAATACCATCAAAGTACAAGTATCCAACTGCAAAAATTGACAAGAAAAACAGTATTTCCGCCACCGAAACATGACAAAAATGGACGAAAACAGAGGCAGGCAGAAGCAGAGAGCCAGTCAGATTTCACTTACTTGGCAAGGGCTTTCCTTTCTTCTGTGTTCTTCATTTTCGTCTCCACAGTCACTCCTTCCACACTCGAACTCCAGCTTTCATCCCCCTGTTTCTGTGGGTTAGGTTTATCTTCTACGATTTAGGTGGCGAAATGGAAGGCGACGACGAGTACAGAAGGAAAGAGCGAGTCGCATTGGTGGCTATCGTGGTTCTCGCTTCCCTTGCCCTAGCTTCGCTGCTCGTGGCCTTCAGCTATTACTGCTACATTAGCAATAAGGTTTCCAAACGTCTTAGGACCCAGAAAAGTAAGCTGTCATCTGGTGCGAACTCCTACTTTCATCCCCCCTTCATTACTTTTTGTGCGATTCTGTTTGTCAGCTTGGTTGAGCCCCCCACCTATTTTCCCCTGTATTGCTGCTTCTATGGAGTTTCTGGGGTTTATGTATTTACATTTTAGTGAGATGGAAAATGCAGTCTCTTTTAGTTGAGAAAACGTGGGTATGGAATGGAATTTGATACTTTACAAACTTTGCGGCATATCTTTTTCAAAATCTTTGCTTTAGCTGTCCTCCATTTTTGTGGTCTCGTTTTGGGAACTTTAGTTCCGGTTTTCCGTATAGAGAGTTTATAAATCCTGCTTTCTGGGTGTTGGGATTAGGAAGAATGATTTTTAGTCGGCGGAGTCTGCCAACTGTTTGGTTGCTGAGAGATGTTGACAATGGAGATAAGGGTAAATGGAAAGCCTTCTCGTTTTTCCTGTTTCCAGAACTAAAGGAGCTTCGACTGCCCTCGATCAGCTTGAGTTTTGATATTTTAAAAACATTTTTGGTTTTTTTTTTCATTTTCTAAAACTACAAGTTTGAAAGATTCAAGAAAGGAAACATGTGAAAAACTATGCTTGCCGGTGACCGTAATTTCCTTTATCATTACTAACTTCTCATTAACTTCCTAAACATTTCTTCTTTTATTGCTTCGACCATGTCAGCGATGACTAAGCCTGGGCTTGTTGTCTATCGTTACCGTCTTGCTGTAAATTTTGTTCAGTAGTATTATTCCAGTCCCATATTATTTAGAGCTGGAACTTGATTTTCCTGCTTTTTACTAGCAAGCCAAAGGCATTATCTGATCGACTTGTTCTCTCTTTATAGGGAATAACAATGAAAATAAAGGTGGTTTTGAAAGTTTTAAAGTCGTTGCCGAGGGAGGTCCCCAGGTTTTCACCTTTAAGCAGCTGCACTCAGCAACTGGTGGTTTCAGCAAGTCAAATGTGGTTGGACATGGCGGGTTTGGCTCAGTTTACAGAGGAGTTCTAAACGATGGGAGGAAAGTTGCAATTAAGCTGATGGATCAGCCAGGAAAACAGGGCGAAGATGAATTTAAAGTGGAGGTATATTTTTAACAGAATATGTTTAATTTGGCTTGGGGTTTAGCAAAAAAGTTTATTACTTATTATTGGGTGATTTTCTGATAGGAACAGATAGAATTTACGAAGAACAAAGCAAGAAAAATATGATTAAATGAAATTATAAAGATAACAAAGACATTCAAAAAGTGTTCAAGTTCTCCCCGTATTATATTTTCCCAAAATAACAATCCCCCGTAGATGCTACCATCCTTTTTTTTAAAATAATTAACATCTAAGATAATAATACTAAACGATATAATTAAAATATTATGTCCAGAATTTTAAAAGACAACTAAATGATATTTCTTCGTCCTAAACTTTTTTCTTCCAATCACACTACAATAATTACTTATTACTTATTATTTCAGTGGAAGTCTATCATTTTCTTTGTTCACTAACAGGTGGAATTGTTAAGCCGGCTTCATTCTCCATATTTACTTGCACTGCTCGGGTATTGCTCCGATAACAATCATAAACTTCTCGTCTATGAATTCATGGCAAATGGAGGACTTCAGGAGCATCTTTATCCCATTCCCAGTAAGTAAAAATTTTAACTTTCATGTCCGAAATAAATTTGACGCTGGATTTTACGTGTAATTTGAATGGCAATTTATAGATTCTAGTGCAGCCTCCTTGAAGTTGGACTGGGAAACACGGTTGAGAATTGCTCTTGAAGCTGCAAAAGGATTGGAGTATCTTCACGAACATGTAAATCCGCCGGTTATTCACAGAGATTTCAAAAGCAGCAACATCCTCTTGGATAGATACTTCCATGCCAAAGTTTCAGATTTTGGACTTGCGAAGATTGGGTCTGACAAAGTTGGAGGACATGTTTCAACACGAGTTTTAGGCACGCAAGGATATGTCGCGCCTGAGTAAGATCCTTTTAAGTTTTTATTTAAACTAATTAAATTCATAATTTTTAAAGTTTTTGTAATGTGCCCATGTCCTGAAACTCTATTATGTGCTAGAATTTCATGAAACAGCATGACACCGTTTGAAATTATAGGTATGCACTAACCGGACATTTGACGACAAAGTCAGATGTGTATAGTTTTGGGGTCGTTCTATTGGAGTTGCTCACAGGAAGAGTTCCTGTTGATATGAAACGGCCAGGTGGAGAAGCTACTCTGGTTTCTTGGGTCGGTTTTTCCTTGCTTATCTCTTCGATTAATTTTCTCTCAAAATGATGCTTATTAGTATGAAACCACCTCTGTTCCTGTGTCTCTCTAAACATGTGATATATTTCCAATTTAAATCATCTCTCTCCCTCGTCATTGAATTGTGGGGAAAGCAGGCTTTGCCGAGGTTGACGGACAGAGAGAAAGTGGCGGAAATCATGGATCCCACGTTGGAGGGTCAGTACACAATGAAGGACGTGATTCAGGTGGCAGCCATTGCTGCTATGTGTGTTCAACCAGAGGCAGATTATAGGCCACTGATGGCTGATGTTGTCCATTCGCTTGTTCCACTTGCCAAAAACAACGGAACAACCACGAAGACCAACAATGCTGCGGATTTTATTGCCATGAAGTCTCCTGGCCCTCAGGACGTCGGAAAAGCGAGAGTGGAAGACTAATTATATCAAAACGCAGCCAATCGGATTTAATCTCTGGTAGTCTTGTTGAATGAAAGTTCTTTTAAGACACTTTTCTTTGTTTCCAGAACAATCTATGTAGGTATTGTAAGACTAAGTGTTGTTTAAATGAACAAATATTAAACAAAAACTGATAATGATCTCGTAGATACTTCTCCCAGATGAAAATTCAATAAAAGAAGAAAGAGAGACCGACAGAAATTGAGAAAATGAGGGGGATGTTCCATTTGACCGTTGTCGTCTGAGTTCTGTGTCTTTTTATGGTAATAGTCACATATCTCTTCAACACCTTAGCTGTAATCAACGCCAGAGAACAGCTAAAAATCTGGAGAATCTTGTTCTTAGACGACAGACGTAACCCTTCTTCGCTCTTGTTGCATCTTAAATAACTATTTTATTCGAATATAAATATTTTTAAAAATAATGAAACTTTTTATTATGGATGTGTATTTATTGCCAAAAGAAATGGGTGTTTTGTTTTTGGCAAAGATTCTCAATAAGTTTGAAGAGATGGTGATCCTGTCCCTGAAAACAACGAAAAACACAAGATCTTCATGGGACCTCCTACCTTATTTTCTTGTTATACGTGTGTTTCTTGTATGCTTTTTCTGAGTATATCACCATGTGAAACCCATTGCCATTCATCTACATTTGTTCCTCCTCTGTGTTCTTCGAAACAATAATTACGTCTCGAGCATGATTAATTACTGAAAAAATGCAAAATGATACTCACCAGGTTTATCACTATGCGTGAACCATTATATGCTAACATCGTAAAACCTTTTAAATTATCGTTCATCGCAGTTAGATTTTAAAATGCGTAGCTTGATCATTGTTATATTTATAATTTCTAAGTGAATTTTATTTCGTAAGACAAAGATCTAAAAAAATCCACTGAGAATAGGAAAAGATTATCTTATAGGTCCACACAATCATAAAATCCTTAGATGCATGCATCTTAATTGTGTCTACCAACTAGTTCAAGATATTTTTTCATTTTAGACTCCAAAGTAATGGATTTTTTTAAAAATATTTTCAAATTTTACTATTCATCGGACAAAAGTTCAAAGCATTGAAAATCAACAATTTAAACTTTTTAAATCGGTCAAGAGAGTGGCCGCCGCAGTGAGGCTGGCCGCTCAAAATACAAATTTAAATAGGGTGAAGGCCGATCGACCCTACTAAACCGATCTGCCTTCACCTATAAAACCGGCCAAACCCATGACCAAAGTTATGGATCTTGAATTTTAGCGGGGAGATCGGCCGGTTTAATTGAACCGGCCAATTTCCGCGCTAATAAACAAAATCCGTGACTTTGGTCACGGATTTTGTGTGATGCGAGTAGGCCGACTGGTCCAATTAAAATTCAAGACTCGTGACCAAAGTCAGGTCAGGGGTCTTGGAATTATGTGTGGAGGTTGGCTGGTCCAGTTGGACCGTCGCCCGCCCGACTCAGCAATATTTATAAAGCTCATACAATTATTTCCTTGCTCTAGTGATATTTCTCCATGTTCACCGACATATGTAATAAGTTTTTTTTTTTTTTATCATTTACTTTAGGAATTCTAAAAAAAAGTAGACATTTTTTTAATAATTTTTTCTATATAAGTGCCGACTTTTTGCTCTATCCAGCGATATTTATCCGCGTTTACCAGCTAGGTATGAAATTATTTTTTTTATTTAATATTTATCTTTTATAATGTACTTCTGTTAGCGTTTTTAAGATTTTTTATCGATTATATAATCTTTAACTTAGTATTTTTTATTGTATTGACGTAAAAATATCATAATAAAATTTTATATATTTGTTATTATTACATTTTTTAATTTATAATTTTTGTTATTATTATATTTTACCAAAATATGTTTATCTCTCAATTTTATAAATCTCTCAATACTCTATACTATTCTTGTCCTGGCAATATTTCTCTTCGTTCACAGCTATGTATGCATTTTCTTGCTATAATTTAGGTTGATCTTATCTAGATTTTAATTTAAATGTGTTATCCTATTTATTTTGCATTATATAAATGATAAACTTTAAGATTAACTATGTTATTATTTTAATTTATATCCATTTAATTGTTATACCTTTCTATATAATTTCAATTTTATTGGAATACATATTACTTTATTTTTTTACTTTTATTATCTCATTATAATAATACAAGTTTCAAATTACTACCGAGGAAGATGGATGCTGATTTCAGTAGATCTGGTAATTGAACTAGCGCAAACGCTATGGAATTTCGGAATCAAGAATGTAAAGATAAGTTTGAGCGAGATTTGCACAATCAATCAATTAGTCATTATATATCTATCAACTTTACAGGTTGGGAGTCGTTAGGAATAAAAGATATATTTGACCGCATTGGTCTACGTGGGGTATGTACATTGAGGGGTTATATCTATGAGAGAATAGTTCGCTTGTTTTATGCGAACTTGACAACAACTGGAAGATTTGAAGTTTTGACTAGTATGAGGACGTATATCCTTGGTACGAAGGTTATAATACGTCCAGAGACAGTAAATGAAGTGCTAGAGTTTGTCATCGAAGGTGCGGAACAATATTATAATGATTCAAAAGACTCCCCTATTTTCTCATTGTCCGAGGGAGTAGAGTTTCTTAGGGCAATTTATATCAATTTCAACATTGAGGTGTTCGTCAAGCCACAAACTAGATATTTAAATGTTAGAAGTCAAGTTCTTCGCAACGCACTTTTGCCGCGAGAGAAACATCGAAATCTCGTGAGCTGCATAGATTTGTATGTCATGGAGAGGTTGTGCAATGGAAAGCCTTTTAACCATGACTTTTTGATTTTAAGTCACATGCGTGAGGTCGGGCGGGTATCCAGGACGAGCCTTTCGTACGGGGCATTGATTATGAAGCTTATTGATCGAGTTAGGATTTAGCTACCGGTTGGCGAGCATAAAACAATTCAAAGGTCCGCCGACGTATTTAACATTTCGCATTTGATGCAGATGGGATTCATGGAAGTCAATGGCGCTTGGGTGTTGAACAACGATCAGAGGGCATCCACCTCTCAGGCAGTGTCGATGGAAGAGATCGCATCACCGCAATTGGCTCCCCAAGAAGAGAAGGAGGGTAGTGGATAGGACACAAGCCAGTATCTGCACCATATGTATCAGATCCAACAGACACACCAGCAACAGTTGCAGTAAATGCAGCAGACGCAGTACAAGCATATTTATCAAATGCAGCAGGCGCACCAGCAACAGGTACTTGAAATACAACAGAACTAGTAGCAGGACATACAATGCCTTATAGACAGAGTTGATGGACTGGATGTGAGTGTCCAAAATTAGATGGCGAACGATGGCAGCGACGAAGATGATGACCCACCGACGTAGTTTAGTTTAGTTTTGGTATATAAAGTTGGTGAACTCTAAAATAAAATCATTAATTACAACTTCAATCACATTTCAAACATAAATAAATTAAATACTTGAATAAACTTAAAAAAATAAGTATCATTTAAATAAACAAAAATAAATAATTACAATTTCATTTACATTTAAAAATTAAATTAATAAATTATACCGTAAAAAATTAAATTAATAATTAACGAATATCTAAATAAAAATAAATAAATCTCGAGTCTTTGCCAACGAAAAATCAACAATTTCTGCCACAACCGCATGTTGAAGATTCTTGCGTCCCATCAAATGTGCTGAAACTCATAAAAGTGTATTACGAAGCAGCGCGTGAAATTGATCCCCGGTTAGGACAAGTGCGTGTATTGTGTCCCTGCTGCCGACATATACGACACTGCACAGTGGAGTTTTTACTAATTCTCGAACTTGACGACTCCTCGGCATCTCTCACTCTTGTCTTTTTTGGCCTACCAGAGGATTTCGTGCATACCTTCTACGGGCAGCCACATTAGTTGGCCGCTAATGGGACGAATGTAGTGTGAGTACATCTACATGTATCTTGTCTTGTGATAGTATGCATACATGTAATTTTCCGACGCTACTCTCATCTTGTACATGCAAGAAATGAAATGGACACATGAGATTCATGTAAGCTCTCACATGGTACAGTTGCACACACACAAATTCATGTCGGCAACGAATTGTTCGTACCTATTACTGACCTAAAACAGTGCAGCTCCCGCAAATGTTGCACTTCCATTTCCAGATGCACTAATTAGCTTATCAAGTTTTTTCCTTATCTGGGGACATAGGAAGTCGGTTGATTGGACCACCTTCTCAAATTTTTTCATAATGCGAGTCATCAAGCGCTTTCGGATCATCTTAAACATGGTCAGAATCGGTTTGTCCCTGACCGGCAAAAGAAGTGTATTGAATGACTCACACAAATTATTCAAGCCCAGTTTGCACTTGTGAATCGATGAAAAGGCGTAACTAGCCCAATATTTAGACTCTTCTGCTCGAAGCCATGCGTGGGCATCCGGATTCAACTAGTATAATTTTCGCATTTCATGCTTGAAATGGTTCTCCGTGGGTGCCCTAGCCACATTCCACATTGCATCTCTGTGCGCTCTGCCCCGAAAATGGCTTTTGAAATTTTCATACATATGTTTGAGGTAAAAGCGGTGTTCAGCATGTTCGAATTCTTCTCGAACAGCTCTCTGCAACCCATGATATTTACACGAAAACCAACGTAAGAAAATAATATTACTACCACAACGTCCCAAAATTTGAAATACATATAAAAATGCATTATATCTTTTGTCGATCTGAAACAAGTGTTCATCCGCGGCCCGTTTTCGTGTTTAGGTTTTGCTTTAATATTTGCAAAAACTATATCTATGAGTTTGCGCACTCAGATTCGACATTGACTATAGCAACGGGATATATTCCATCGTTGCCATCAATGCTGACGGTTGTGAGTAATTGACTGGGACACGACCCTTTCAGATAACAACTATCCAAACATATAACAGGTCTATCGCACTGTAGCAACCCTGCTTTGTAGGAAGTCATGCACATATAAAATCTTTGGAATTCCAATGAATTAGGGCCCACTAGGTTACCATCAATTTTCACTGTACTACTTGGATTTAATGTTAATATTTCGGCTGCATACGACCATAGTTGCCTGTATTGTTCGTCACACTTCTCTTCGTTAAGGGTTCGAGCTACGCTTCTTGATTTGGTAACAAGACTGAGTGAAATGTCAACAGTGAAATCCTTCCTCACTTTCTCGATAATAGACGAGATTTTCCAACTAGGGTGACTTTTGAAGCTGTCCAGGTAATGCTTCGCCACCCATTTTGCTGATGCATGTCGATTTTCAACTTTTCTGAAAAAGCTGTAAGAGTCGATCAAACTTTTTATTTGAAACGTATCCTCATTTTACATCTTCGAGGCATGCAGCCGCCGCCCACATCTATTTTTACACTCAGCCGTCAGTCGGCTTGTTTCACTTTTCTTGAATTTTATGCTATAACTGTTTTCCAAAGAATATTTGCGTATTTCGTCTTTAATTTCTTCTAAAGAACCATATGTTTTATCTAAATGAAAACTCATAGCTATTTGTTCTCTTACCGGTCTGCTTTCCACCTCATCGTCATCCGAGCCAACCGGTGTTCGAAGCTCATCGTTTAGAGTTTTGGAGATCGAACACATGAATATTTCTTCATTTTCATCTTCGTGATCGAACGCTCGTAGACCACTATATGCTAGTGTGCCATTCAAATAACACTCCATTTTGGCATCACCAATTGATCTCTCGTCAAAATCAACTGATTTACTTGAATCGGAATCCATTGTTGTTGCTAATGTAGAAAAAAATGTTAAAATATAGAAATATTAAAATAAATTCAATTCAATTAAAGTAATATGTCCATATTTTTAGAATTTATATAGAAACAACAAAAATATTTGTATAAAGTGTAATAATAACCAATATATAATATTTTATTAAAATATTCTTACGTCAATATAATAAAAAATACTAATAATGCACTTCAATTCTAATTTCTTAGACAGAACTTACTTATACAGTACAATTATAATTTTATTATAAGCAATACGAAAAAATAATAACAAAACTACAATATAACAGATAAAAATATAATTGTAAAAAATAAAACAAACTTCATACCTAGCAGGTGAATGTAGAAAAATATTGTTTGATAGAACAAAACGTCGTCACTTATATGGAAAAAAATATAAAAAAATTAAAATAAAATGTCTAATTTTTTTAGAATTCTTAAAGTAAATGATAAAAAAAACTTCATACCTAAACTAGGAAATGTGGAGAAATATCGCCGAAACAAATAACTAATTGTATGAATTTAGAAATTTCGATGTGAGTTAAAGAGGGCGTGAGAGGGTTTAAATAGGGGTGTGAAAGAGAGCTGGTCCACCTACATTACAACAAAACCCGTGACCAAAGTCATAGATTTTGTTTTTTAGTGCGGAGGCCGACCGGTTCAAATAAACCAGCCGGTCTCCTCGCTAAAATCCAAGACCTATGACTTTGGTCATAAGTTTGGCCAGTTTTATGGGTGAAGGCCAGCCAGTTTAATCCTGCCGGTCGGTCTTCACCCTCTTTAAATTTGTATTTTGGATAGAAAAAAGGAGACCAGCCAATCCAACTAGACAGCCTGGCCTCTCTGCAGCGGTCACTTTCCAGACTAATATAAAAGGTTTAAATTATTGATTTTTAATACTTTGAAGTTTTGTTCGATTAATAGTAAATTTAAAATTTTTTTTTAAAAAAAAATTCCTTGCTTTTGGGTTTTAAATGAAAAAAATCATAAATAAAAAATAATTTAAACAAAAATCTTTTAGTTTGTACTTAGTGCGTTTTTATTGAGGTGATAAATAATAGTTGATGTAATTATAATATAATAAATTATTATTTAAAAATAAATAAATAAATTTAAATAATAAAATAATAGAATTAATAGAGACATTGAGATATTGTTTAATTAAAGATTAAAAAAAAGCATCATGATTGATAAATGGGTTGACCCGATGCGAGTGAGATAACTGGATCCGGATGCGTCGGACTATCGAATGACTCAGCAAAAACTCAGACAACCAAGTAATTAGCCCATTTTTGTCATTGCATGTGATCCCTGTCGGATCGTTCCCTAGCGGTCTACATCCCTCACAGTGGACTCCACCCCACTATCACCAGATGGAACCAGCTGTGGAGGTGTCTGATTGGAACGTGCTCGCACTTTCCATTTGGGCGCGTGGGTCGACTTCTTGTTTGGCCAATCACAGTCATTTGGAAAAAGAGAGAAGAAGAAAATAATTAAAAAAAAATTAAAGAAGGGAAAGAGAGAAACGAAGGGGAAGGGGAAGCGGAAGGGGAAGCGGAAGAGGGAGAGCTGTACTTTCACATGGCTTCCTTGCCCTCAGGCCCTCCTCACCATCATCAACCACCAGTCCCGCAGCCGTTCGCTCAGCTTCAGCATCAACAGCTGCATCCTCATCTTCAGCGACAGCCTGGAAATGAACATCTGAGTTTCAATGTTCGCCGCTCCTCCGAAATGGACTCCGATAAGGTACTCTCTCTCGCTCTCTCGTGCTGCTGTTTCTTTCTCTGTCTCTCTCTCTACGTGTTTTTTTTTGTCTTTATGCGTGTGATTTTGGTAGTGGAGGTTGGATTGTGTCTGATCCAGCCCAATATATCCTGTAGCGACCAATTTAGGAGCGATCTAGATCGTTTCTGGTGGTTTCTTTCATCGGAGGAGGTCGGGGAATGTGTCAGCGAGTATTCTAATGTGCTGTTTCATTGAAGGAGTTTATGAGTGCTTTTTATCTGGGGTTGGCGTAACTATAATCTAATTTGATATTTCGATTCGACTTCTTTGCTCAAGATCTTCATTTTTTAGGATGAAACTTGCTGTAGTTCCTTGTGTTTTCATCCTTTGGTACCTGATAAAAATACTTTAAAATGGGAAGGTATTCTTGTGGTATAAATCGATGGTATCAGCCTTCTAACGATGAAAGAGAACGTTAGCTGCTTCATTTCTTGAATCGAGCTTTAGAGCTTCAAGGTTTATTAGTTTAATTGCTAGTGCGCTCTCTCTTTCTCTCTCTAGATTTTGCTCTATACTGCTCTGCGTTTTATTTTTGGATGCTTAATAATCAAATAGGTAATGTTTGAGAGAAAATGTCTTAAATGTTATCTTATGATGGTGTCATGTTAGTTTAATTCTTCAATGGTTAAGATCCTCTGACAATAACTACCATGTTTTCAGACGGAATCTTTTAGTTCTTTCCTTTGGCTGTGATACTATCATTCACTTTTAAATCCCTTTTTCATCTGAATTGATTGTTGTGCAAACTATTGGAGTTTGCTTCAGGAAGTTGATGACAGTGGATTCTCTCTTTGTAGCCCATTGTTAAGAAATGCAAGCTTTGTTTAGCATGTGATACTTTCTTGTAGTTTGTGGTCATCTATTTTTTACTTTTCCATTCATCTCTCGTGATCTTTCCGGTATGTGTTCTCTTTAGTTCTTCATGTTAAAGATTGAATATCAGGTTGATTTTGGCAGTAATATCAGTCATTCAACACTTATCAACTATCATGTTCTCGTTATCAATGTTAATTTCGTGTACCTGTTAACTCCTTAAAAAAAATTCTCTCTTACTAGTCACGTAGAGAGGCACCGTTCCAAACATGGCAGCCGATCAACAGTCTGCTCTTGATTTCAAAACTTTCTTTTAGATTCTCTATACATACAGAATAACCACTCTCGCTATGTTAGCCTGCTTTTTTGTTGTGTTTGGTGGGCTGATACTATTCACAGATTGGTGATCTGTAATTATAAACAAAGTTCTAATCAGCCATATTTATACCATATGTGCTACATTTATCCCTTCATTTACCTTTTATGATTCACTCTTTGCAGGAAATGCCATCTACACATATTGAAGGGAATGATGCAGTAACTGGACATATCATCTCCACTACAATTGGAGGCAAAAATGGCGAGCCAAAACAGGTATGCCTTGAGCAAAAATAGTAATATCTTGGTTTTAATAATAAAAAAAGTCTTATTACAGTTTTCTAGTGGGTGTGATATTTCATTTAGCAGACTGAGTTAGGGAATGATAATTACCTTCCTTTAGCTCTTTGCAGTTGTGGGTGCCATTGTTGTTGAAAGTTTCATTTAAGTTGTTTTAAGTGAGGTTTTAACTCTTCATTATATTTGCTACTGATTTCAGACCATTAGCTATATGGCAGAGAGAGTTGTGGGCACTGGATCATTTGGTATAGTTTTCCAGGTACAGCATAGTAGATTTATGATGTAAGTGAATTTGTTTGCTCTTGTTAGATCATTGAAGCCTTTATCAATTCTCTCAGGCAAAATGCTTAGAAACAGGAGAGACGGTGGCTATAAAGAAGGTCTTACAGGACAGACGATATAAAAATCGCGAACTACAGTTAATGCGTTTGATGGATCATCCAAATGTAGTTTCCTTGAAGCACTGTTTTTTCTCCACAACTAGTAAAGATGAACTTTTTTTGAACTTGGTCATGGAGTTTGTTCCTGAGACTATGTTCAGGGTTCTGAAGCATTACAGCAGCGTGAACCAGACGATGCCACTTATCTATGTTAAACTTTATACATACCAAGTACGACTGCATTTATCATCCAGAGTTTCTTTTCCTTTTAATCCGTACAACAACCTAAGTTACCTAAATTTTTTCTTCAGATCTTTAGGGGGCTGGCATATATCCATTCCGTTCCTGGAGTTTGCCATAGGGATGTAAAGCCTCAAAATCTTTTGGTATGTCTTCCTTTCATTTTTCACCATCTTTTATGGATGTAGACCGGTATTCAGAGCATTTTTTCATCTAAAACCTGCAGGTTGATCCTCTTACCCATCTGGTGAAGCTTTGCGACTTTGGAAGTGCAAAAGTTCTGGTATGTTCTTTTTTTGTTGTTTGTGTTTAGCTCACGATTATTTGTTCAAGTAAGCTTGGTCAGAAATATTTTGATTGTTCATTATGCAGACTGAAATAAGCACAAGAATTAGGAAAGAATAATTATCTACGAATACTTAAATATGTTCCCAAGTAATTTTCAATTTTGTCTAATTTTCTCTTGAATTTATTCTTTTTATCTTTCTATTTCAGCTCAGATTTTCTCTTGATGTTTTTTTTTTTAATCATTCTATTCCACTTCCATCACCAGGTTAAAGGTGAAGCAAACATATCCTACATATGTTCTCGTTACTATCGAGCTCCTGAGCTCATATTTGGCGCTGTAGAATATTCAACTTCCATTGACATTTGGTCAGCAGGTTGTGTTCTTGCGGAGTTGCTTCTGGGCCAAGTCAGTAGCTTATATCTTCTTTGACAATTTACTTAATGATTTCTGATGATATTTTTCATGGAAGAGCTAACTTCTTGATTGCATTGCTGTTGATCGTTCTTTTTTATTTATAGCCACTGTTTCCTGGGGAAAATGCAGTAGACCAACTTGTAGAGATAATCAAGGTGAAGGCTTCTTGATGTTCATAAGTTGAAACTAATTTAGGTAGTCAAGTATGGTGATTATGTTTTTTTTTTGTATTGATCCAGGTTCTTGGCACTCCAACTCGAGAAGAAATCAGATGCATGAATCCAAATTACACAGATTTTAGGTTTCCTCAGATCAAAGCACATCCATGGCACAAAGTATGCATTTTCAAGTTTTGTTTCTGTGGAATGTTTATTGTAAAAAAGTTTCAACTTCTGTTGGCGTGTACTATGGTTGTCATTTTACTATCATTTGATTTTGTAATTGTAACATTCTTGAATTAGGTTTTCCACAAGAGAATGCCGCCTGAAGCAATTGACCTAGCTTCTCGTCTTCTTCAGTATTCTCCAAGTCTTCGTTGTACTGCAGTGAGTATAAGTTCTCTTAATGTGATGTACAATATTACATGTTGATTGAGTCCCTCAGTTAAAGAGACCTATCAACAGTTGAACATGATGTTATTTTTCATCTACTAAGTTGTAGGTTGCACTAGTTGCTGTTTGTGTTCCTGAATCACCACTTCTGTCTTTTTGTTTCAATGCAGCTAGAAGCTTGTGCTCATTCTTTTTTTGATGAGCTCCGTGAACCTACCGCCCGCCTTCCAAATGGTCGCCCCTTGCCTCCCCTTTTCAACTTTAAACAGGAAGTATGACTACATTATATACATCCTAGAAATTTTTTAAAGGCCTTGCTATGTTTTTCTCATAGAATGAGTATTTGAACTTCATTATTAGTACTGCTCCTGCTCTGCTAGGCTGTACCTAAGAAAATTTTTGGCGTCTAGTTAGGATCAAAGATTGAGTGCACTATCATTTGTCACTTGAATCTTCCGTTATTATAAACATAGAATATAGTACATATGATTGATTTTTATCATGCCCTAACGATGATTCCTAAACTGATGGAGAATGTTATAGGCTCAGTTTTAGACAGCTGGGGGCGAGCAAAATTTTCATTTGAGCAGTTGAATAAAAAGCTAGAAGTGTTGACTACAAACCTCATTCACTTCGAGTGAATGATTCATGTTTTGTTCCAAAATGCCTATAATGATAGTTGAAATCACTTGATATTCAAACAATCTTATTTCCATGCTGAATCCAACCCAAATATTTTGATTCTTCTGAGTTTCAGCTATCTGGTGCGTCACCCGACCTCATCCACAGGCTCATTCCAGAGCATGCACGGTGGCAGATGGGTTTGAGCTTACCACACCAAGCCGGTACATAGAAGTAAAGACCAGAAGGAAATGTGCTTTTTTAGTGAAGTGAAGCAAAGCAGAGGAAGCCCGTATGGCTACACGAGGACCATGTTGGCCTAACTCAACCCTGCAAAATATATATAAATGCATATGCAAAATATTTAGTCTAACGTGCAAATTCACGGTTGTCGACAATTTCATTTTAGCTGTAATACATACGCTTTCCTGGGTCTGTAAATGTTTTGGCTCGTGAAAATTTAAGAGGTCTACGTCCTACGGGTGTAAAAAAGATATGTTGTTCATGTCGAGCTAGGCAGGGCTGTCGGCGAGCTCAATGAGTTTGGTTTGTTGTTCGCTTAAAATTATGTTCTCGTCCTTAGAGTTGTTTGTTTGAGACAATCCTTGATCATATTTTCTATTAAATATCACGCTTTCTCTGTTCAGCATGCCTCCTCTGTTACATTGTTAACTGATGTACTTGCCCAAGATGATGATGGAGAGAAGAAATTATGAATTTTGAATATATTTTAAACTAATCAAAATCACTTCTATGAGTATGCTTTATTCATGTAACTCTGCAATCCATGGTGTTACATGGTCTGCAGCCTAAACTCCCATCTGGTAAACGACATGAAAACAAGAGGAAGAACTAAGCAGAGGTCATTGTCCCTGTTTTCAACCAGATTTTGTAACCACGTGAATTGATGATTTGCCAGACATCCGTCGTTGCCCGTTGTCACACCCGCCATGCTGTGCAAAATTATGATAGATTGATAAATCAGTTTTATAATGTCCGAAACACAAAATAATGCATTACCTTGTGCAGCCGTTTCTAGTCAGATAGCTGTGAAATTCGTTCATTAATCTATCGATCTGTTATGGGGTAAATCCACTAGCAAAACATGCCAATCTGACTCCAGGAAGAGGGTATAAAGTTATATTCAACGTGTAATGTGACTAAAGCAAAAAAAAAAAAGAAATTTACCTGATTAGTTATGTGCTTTGCAAGATTTTTCGAAGCCGGAGCAGTTTGCACGGCAATAATTCAATTGGCCATGGCCTGAAGGATTGATGGAATGCATTAACTTGTCGTTCATTCAAAATATGTGCATTATTATATGTTGATGGACGAAAATGTAGAAACAAGAACTCTTTAGCATCTACATCGAACGATAAAGAATTAGCTGTAAAGTTAAAGATGGGTTACCTTAACTTCCTTTAGCCATAAACTCTTGAACTCTGGGTTGCCAAGGATAGTCGAAACAATTGAGTGCGTAGTGAAGAGGTCTGTTGTTGTACATTGCTCTGGCAAGCTGCTGTAACTTACTTTTGACAGCTACATCTTGTTTCTCGTCTTAGCAAAGCACACTGCATTTGATTCAAAATAATCAGTCAAGATTGTATATTTGTAATAGTTGTTTTAACTTGGTATTTGATTCATATTTTTGGGTCATAATGGGGACAGATTAAACACTCATGAGACACCATACTCGCCCGTAGAGTCTCATATTTTTTGCATATGATTGCACAAGTCCAAGAAGATGACACGTCTATCACGACCCGACAGAGGGCCTAATAGAACATTGGGTCAAGCGACCTGAAGAATATAACGTTAGGTCAAACAATCTGATTTTTCAAGAGTACCTGATCATCTAGCTCAAGGTTTGGTTCGCAACGAAAGACTTGAAACTTTAACCAAAAGTCAAATTCACACATTGACTACAGATATAATGGTGCAATAAAAGAAATAACAGTTTAATAAAGTTTACAAATCCATATCCAAAACCAATAAACTACTACAAATTCAACTAAAACTAAATTCTCATAAAAAATCCAATTAAACACTCAAAAGTAAAAGAAAATAAGTAAAGCCAACAACTCTCAAGTTCTAGCTACTTATTGCTGTTGTTATTTCCTGAAAATGAGAAGGGGTCATTGGGACGAGTAATTAACTTACTAGGAATGCTATATTAAATGCATGTAAAATTTCATTTATCTTTTCTTTCGAAACATGATGAGATAACAAAATAGTGTTCAAAACATCGTTATGTTGTAAATTCATTTTCAAAATTTAAGGAAAACAGGCTCCATGGGCCAACGATGAGACATTAGCTAAAACATTTGTCGTGTACATAGACGACTATACAAAATAGGTCATCATCGTACATTTCACTTAAAAATCATCTTAGTGAAAAAAGAAGATCACTCAATGACCTCGCTGGCATATAAACAAAGAAAGACAACGACCAAATTTCAGTAACACCTCATGAGCCAGAAAGAAGAGTCAAACAACGTGCGATCCGAAGATCAAGCTCTGTCACTTGGGTTATCGGTAAAGAATGGTCATCTACAAAGCAACTTGTATAAACGATAATAAACAATAATAATACCCTGATCAGGTTTAAGTATTCAAAATCCAAAGAGCGCATCATCACCGTGCTATTACTCATTTCGTGACCAGCATATAAGACAACTTTCTCGCAACAGAAAGTGTACTAGGATGTCCTCCGATACTCTAACATCGAGATTGTCCAAAGTATCACGAGAATCCATCTTCTATCACAACAATAATAAAATCATGCATAAATGGTAGATGTATAAATCATACATATATATGCACGTAAAAACTGACGTACTAGAAACCAAGCCCTGACAGATTTTCATGGGCGATAGCTCACCAAAATAGAGTTTTCTTAAAAACTATGCAATGCAAAGCAAATAATTTCAAACTTTTACCTTTACGCTGAGCGCTTCTTCCAACTAGAGGCGCAACCTCAACAACTGGCTCGAAATCCTAGAAGTCATCTGAGCCTAACATAAAATCAAAGTTAAAACTATCCAACTTAACAATAAGAAGAGATACTAGGATTGGTCCAAAACCGAGATTAGAAACTCAATCTTTGACACTATAATCCGCGACTAAGAACTCAATCTTTAACACTATAAACAAAATTTTTTTAAAAAATAAACTATGCGATCGACACTTTATGAGGGACCAGTCAACACTTAGAACAATTGGGTTGGCCACAATCGACGCTTGAAGCTCTTGGGTTTAATCATCAAATGGCTTAGCGGTTGATATTTCCTCCACAAGTGTCGACACTTGCTCGGTCGACACTTCCCCTGAAGTGTCGACACTCCAAACTATCGGGTTTCAATCTATTTACCCTATCGGTCGACATTTACAACTCTCTGTTCTTAGTGCAAGGCTTAAAGTGTCGACCGACCATCTACAGTGGTTGACACTTTGGCGATTTCCAGCGACAGGAAGTCGTGAAAATCACTCCCCTTCATCAATTTTTGCCTCCAAACGGTGACAACACCTGCACACACTCTTAATACACTAATATAGCCAGAAAGATCGGATGGAATCGAGCTCCATGCTCAAATCCATCCCCAACCTAAAGCCCTAAACATTAAACACGAAAATTGAGAAGAAAACTTGCTCAATCCAAAAGACTCTTCACAAAAGATGGTGCACGAAACCTCATGAACGAGACGAATCGCACAACACACGATCGGTCCACTCTCCCTCTCATTGACTGCTCCAAGCAAGAATGAGAATAAGGTTTCCCTAACCCTATTTATCAATTTTTTACAAAATTACAATTTCTTCAATTTAAAGAATTTGTAAATATCGTCCAACTTTAATATTACACAAAAAAAAAAATCATAAAAATACCCCTTTTTATGTCTCCCTTCCTCTAGAAATATTCTGATGGATTTTGCATCTCTTTCTTAATCACCAGTAGCAAAACCTTGATATGTCATGTCAAAGAATGGGAAATGATCTTTACACTGCTCGCTGGAAAGGAAACAGAAAACCTGATTCTTTACCTTGAATTGGTATGAAATCTCTGTCCATTGTTCCTCAGAGGAATCAACTCCTGTGGCATAATGTGTGCATGCATGGAGTAGAAAGGACGAACCGTTCGGAGCATTCTACACAAATTAACCAAATATAATGACAAAACTATGAAAACATCACAGAACGAAAGAATCCAGTGCCGGAAAATTACCTTGACATCATTCATCATTGCAGCAAAGTTTAATCCTTTAGACCCAGGATGATAATAATGAAATGTTCTCTGGGGAACCTGAGCATCCCTCCAGATGTTATGGTGGCTGTTCCAGATTCTATGCTTTCAGATGGAGCAGGGAGGAATGGTTAAGCTTTTAACTAAAATTACGCATAATTCTTACTTGGCCCATGTGGGTACAGGTATGTAGATTTGGGAATCAGGGTGAAATCGCTTCTGAAAGTCGGCAAATAGTCGACCTGCTCCGGTTCCCAAGAGAGATTGCACTACTGCTGTCTTTTTAACTTTAATGAACTCAGAATGGTCTCCATAGGCTAGCTTCAGTGTTTCTTCTACCATCTTCACACTACCTCCCATTGGAGGATACTCCCTGTTTACAATACACAGAATATAATTGAAGGATTTCATTGACCAAAACAAATCTCAGCATTACGATGAATCATGTCAATATTATTATACGAATTGATTAAGACACATAGTCGGCAGTATAATCTTGTAAAGTTCAGGATCTGATTTCGATCCCGTTATTAGGTACTTGGTTGGGTAGCTATTCATTACCAATGTACTTAACGTGATTGCGAGTATTACTCTGACTCGGAATCTCATCATCCAAACAAACAAAGAAACAAGAGAAAGTTGCAACTTTCTCAAATGCATAAAGATATAAAGGATTATGCTTGATTGGGACCATAGCAAAAGTTGCAACTTCACCAGAAATACAACTATTTGATCTGTAAAACGCTATAACGTTGCTTACATATTTGGGCTTTCTGCAATCCTCTGCTCGGCTTCCCTAGCGCATTCAAGAACTACCGGCTTCTGTTGTCATCGCAATAAGCCCCCTTAAAAATACATGGTACAAATAATTCAATTAAATTACTCTCAAATAAAAAGATTACGATGCACTACTTTTGTTTCCAACACTCTACAGAAACTACAAAATTTGAAATTGAAAACTCAGCTAGCAGCTCTTATTTAGTCACAGAAAATGAGAAAAAAAAGGAAGAAGAAGAGATTAGCCAAATCCATCCATAGAAACTGCAGCACCCCTTAATTAAGGATTTTAATCATGTACGTCTTTGATGCGAGTTGCTTACTTGATCATTCCCCTCCATTTTTTACACAAATCAAATCAAATGAAATCGGAGCAGATGATCAGCTCAAATGAAGAACAAATAAACCCACCACGCCGACGTTGACTTTGCTCGGATTTGGATCCGCCACAAACGCTTCAGCAACACCGAGAATGGGAACCTTGGCAGCGGGTTCAACGCTCTGCCACCACGACGACATAGATCTCGCTCCAAGAACAGAGCACCGCAACCCTTGAAATCGCTAGAGCGGAAGAGAGAGAAGAGTAAATTTGAAGAGGTTAGAGAGAGAGAGAGAGAGAGAGAGAGAGAGAGAGAGAGAGAGTTCAGGTTCTGAACAACCAATCGGGGATATTGCTCGACTTTGTTCAAAGATTTCATCTTTGATCAGCTGACATTTCGTTCCGTTGATGGCAAGTCTTTGTTCAACAACATACCTACTACCATGCAATTTATAAAAGTCAAAATAGCTTTGACTTTAGTTTCAGTTGCAACGATTATTTTAATTTGTTTTTATTTACATCTTTTTTAATACTCCAACGTTAAAAAATCATCCCCTAATCCACTGTAGGCTGCCCACTTCCCCCCTTGTAGTTCTGACTCGCTGACTCTTGATTAGGCGAGTGGTCGTGGTCGGTTCTACGTTTAACTACTTACCACCGGCAATGCCAGGTCGTACAGATCATAAATCGTAAGAAAATATCAATTCCATAACTCTCTAGTCAATCCGGTTTCACCATGGTCGGCAAAATATTAACTTTTGCTAATAGTTTGTTGTAAGATATGAATGTTGTGAACGTTTCGAGAATGGACTTTGGATTATCTTCGTAAAAATGTTAATCCCCCGGTTTACTTACACATTTGAAAGGAAGCAACAACACCCTTGTACATAGTTTCTGTTTTTAGACTACCGAAATATTGAATCTGATAAAGTTGGAGGCTAAAATTTTCGTTCAATGACCAATGATCGACCCAAAAGCTTGTCATTTGAGACAATCATTGGAAGATCCAAAGACTCGCCTTCGTCATTCTCATCACACTCGTTTTCCAAATTGGCATCCCTGTGGCAATCATTAGAGACCTCATACTGCAACCATCTGGTTAGCCTCAGGCGATCGTTGTCGGACAAACGTTGGATCTTACAAATCGCTACCTGGCAGGAGAACCTGAAGGCCGTGGAATAACAACAGGAGAGTTGGAGATGAGAGAGAGAGAGAGAGAGAGAGAACTAAGTGAATTCAATACAAATTCAAAGTTCCAAGGTCAATTTGTGAATTCAGTTTTGGGGTAAATTACACTTTACCCTAAAAAAATTATCAAATTTAAAACTACACAAAAGCAAAATAATTCAACGTACTCAAACTAATAGTTTGCATTGAGCAAATAATAGCAAATATTTTAAGAAAAAATAAAAGAAAGAGATTAATTTCTACTCAAAACGGGGTGATGTGTTTCTATCCATAAACTTCATAGTTGGATGAAGGAGACAACATATTTTATTCCAGACTTTGTCCAACAACATACCACCACAGAGCAAAGATTCGAAAGAAAATCAGAGTAGCTTTATTTCACATTATACACAGATTTATGAGAATAACATCGGCAGCAAAAAATCAATCTTGAAGTGCAGATAACAGAAAATTAGGTAAAGTAATAGATTAGCATAACTCTGGTAGTAGATTTAATTAAAGGCAAAGAACTTGCAGATTTAAGTTGTACCTGTTTGTCAATCTCCTTTCAGGCTTCAGCATATAAGCAAGTCCTCCACAGTCATTCCAGCTTTCTGGTCTGTATTCAATAAAATCAAGTCAATAAATCCCCACACGAATACAGTCCTCGGGAGAAAGAAATCTGCCATATGAGGATGGAAGTTATGATACCCTTCTGTTACAATGATTCTGAAGAGAACAAAAAAATTTCCTGTAGTAAAAAATTATCCATTTATTTTTCAGATAAAATCATGCAATTTCATAAATCACAAGACATTTCCATAAACTGGTATGAACGGCTTACCATTGTCTCAAAATAAGACAATACAATAGAATAACCATGGGCATAAACATTGTTTCCGGATGTGCCCAGGCTCCCCAAAAAGAAAAGAGTTACCATCTAAGAACGACAGATAATTCCATTAATAAATGGATATTCACTCGCCATCCAGATGAATGGTACAGGATGCTTGTTAGTAGCTCGTTGCTTTACAAGAATCAACTTTCAAAACTGGAAATCAAGGCCCAATACAATCAGAAGAAGATAAGATATTGATGTGTTGGCCCAGTTGAATTTATTGTCCCAAAGAATGAAAAAGAAAATAAAGATGAAGTTTTGGTGCTGCAAAGTGCCAGAACAATTTCGTCAGGTAGGGCAACAAACTCCACTCTAGGGAGTGGGATAAGCCAAAAGAAGAATATTAATGCAACATATGAGCTAATAGTAGTTTTGATTTAAGCACCCTTGCTTCATTTGCCAACCCTGAAGCCCAAAGACCATGAAGGACTGCCCTTTGAGAAGATCTGAGTATCTCGATGCCATCTCTTAAACAGGAAAGTAACAGCTTGGATGCACATCGATATCTTCCTACCTTACAAAGATTATGCATCAAGGAGGTATATCCATAAGAATCCTTTTCTTCCATAGATTCAAATAATTTCATGGCACGGTCAATTTGACCAGCTTTGCATAACCGATCAATCATACAATTGAATGCAGCCACTTTAGAGTTCAAGCAGATGGTTTTCATATTGTTCAAATGTCTTTGAGCCCTCTCAAAATCATGAGTCTCGGACAGACCATCAATCATGATTGTATGTGTATACTTGTCACACTTCAATCCAATTTTTTCCATTTCTTCCACCAACTCAAGGGCAGTTTCCAATTTACCTTCCTTACAATACAAATTTATTAATGTATTACAAGAGACTGAATCAAGCTCAAAACCATTCTTCAGCATCTCTTCCACATATTCGTTTGCCTCTTCAAATTTCCTCACCTTTAGACATGCAGCAATAATTGTGCAGTACAAAAATTCATCATATACTTTACTCTTTATCTGAGATAATATCTCAAGTCCTAATTTATATTTTCTAGCTTTGAAGCAACATCTAACAACTATTGTATATGTTATGGAATTTAACTCAAGACCTGATTCACGAACCTCAATGAGTATATTTTTTGCCTCCTTCAATTTCCCAGCTTTGCATAGCCCATCAATAAGAATATTGTAAGTCCTTAATTCAGGGACAAATCCACGTCGTTGAAAATTCCTGAATAACATAAGAGCATTGTTGGGGAATCCATTCCTACAGAGTCCACCTATCATAATATTATATGTAGCTGCATGAGGAGATAGATCTTGACTTACTATATCTTGATAAACCTTGTAGGCTTGATCTGGTTTTCCTACTTTGAAAAAACAATGCATCAAAGTATTATAACTCCACAAGTCAGGATATATACCCAGTTGAATCATTTCTTCAAACAATTCAATGGATTTTGTTAATGAGCAAGTCCTGGTCGCACCAGCAATTAAAGAATTGTAAGTAACAAGATTTGGCCTAATACCAGCTTCCCTCATTCTATAAAGAACAGAATAGGCGGAATCAAGGTCAACATATCGGCAATATCCATCAATCAATATATTGTAAGTTGCCACATTAGGGAGAACACCTAATTGTATACCGTCAATAATAACGGCTTCAGCCTTCTGCAGCTGCCTGAGCTTACAAAACGAAGATATGCATATATTCAATAGTCTAGTTGAAAATTTACAGACCATTCCTTACATTTCCTTGCATCAAACCTTCCAAAATGCAGAAACCTGCAGAAAATTGTGTAACGAGTACCAGAACATCAGTATCCTTAAAATAAATAACATAAAAAGCATCAAACCACTTCATTAACAAACTGTTACGTATTGAATTTACGGAAAGTATTTAAAATACAATGTTCTAAATTTTATCAATTACTAATCAATTTGATCCAACGTAATTTAGAACAATCAAATCTCAAATTCCCAATAAGGTGAAAATAATCCCAATTCAGAATTTAACTTAGTTCCAGATAATTCTCATTTAGCCACAACTAAGTTCATAATCTGTGGAAATCAATTATGCAAAAATGGAAACAAGGAAAATAAATTAATCTTCTTAATTTATTAAACCCTAAAAGCGGACTTGAATATAGGATTCCAACCTTCCTTTGTTACTCTGCTGCAAAAAGGACATTAGAGAAATTGCATATATTCCCTTCTCTCTCCCGCCCAAGTCTGCACCTCCTCCACCAAATCACACCAACGATTTAACAACCAAAACCCACGCGTAATCAATCTCTGTTAAGGCCAAACCAGAAGAAGAAACCTAAAGTTCTTACACATCAGATTTAATGGTGAGTTTCAACCCACAGGCCACACGAAGTAAGTAGAAACGTACCTCCAAATCGGCCGAAATCCTCCACCGAACGACCAAAGCTCCAGCACCCTGACCCTAGCAGCCTCGGTTCGACCTCCATTCACGCACAGACTCTAACGAAAACAGACAGTGAAGCCGAAGCACATAAATGCTCAAATCGACCAACCCTTCTTCAATGGATTATCCCCGAATCTCCAACAACTAGCCTCTACAACTCCACACAAATCTGACTTTCTCACAAGTATTAATAAGGTATACTTGCCGAAAGGAGAGAACTGCAGTCGCCTGGCTGTGCATCAAAAACTTGAAGGTAACAAAAAGGGTATGGGGTGGGGAAGGTAATGGGCCACGTAGAAGAAGACATTGGCCAAGCCATTTTAACCCAACCCCACTCAACTGGACCCATTTTGATTGGACCCAACACAAGCTGATTAGAGTTTACCCATGGGCCTTCAAAAATGACCCGAAGTAGCAAGCAAGGATCTCATCTTATTTTAAGCATTTTGAGAAATAAAATATGATATTTAAAATGAAAAATATAATTATTCACTTACATATTGACAATGAGTTTGAGAAGAGTTTCACAAACATTTAGCAAGCCTCCTTACGCTATACTCTAGAATTCACAGAAGCAAAAACACTTGTTTTCAACGATTTCGGCCATAAGCCTTGTATAACAAAACATGGCATATAATTTATTTTCTATGCGCCTATTTTTATTATCTTCTTTTCATATTTTATGGAGACATGTAAGTTTAGATATTGGCTTAATAATGTAAAACAATAAAAATTGGTAAGACATGACGTATGAATGTATGATTGGGTGAAACGGTTGAGATTGATGGAACTTGGTTGGTTTTCCAAAAACCAAAAAACAAATGGTAGAGATGAAAGATTGGTGCAACCAACACATTTCAAATGCTCTACGTTTTGTGCAAACTCTTTGCAACTAGTCTTTTTTATTTCCACCGTAACAATCTTAAACTGTCATGGCTTATCTATCAATAATAGCTTTCATAAGATTACTCTAGAACATTTATTCTACCATTTTCTATTGAAGAACATGTTTTTTTGCCACATTTACTAGGTCATTGAAAGTATGGGCAAGTCAATCAATGATTATTATTTTATCTCCTATAATGTTGGTAGTCAATTATATGTTCATACAAGTAGCCAAAAAAAAAGAAGTTGAATATTTTATTGATAATGAAATTATTTTATCTATTTCTAAGCGAAAGTAAACAATATGCTTTGACATGTAAAAACACTTAAATAGGAAGAAATTCAGAGAAGCTACTATAATGTATCATAATTGATCCTTTTAATGAGTTACAGTTTAGTATATTTATAATTCTACGTTTACAAGAGATAAAATAGAAAATATACCATTAACTTGCTAATCTATAAGATCTAACGCTAACTATTAGAACTTACTAGAAATAAGACCGATTCTACATTCTCCTTCAAGCTGGATGATATATGTTATAGATCCCAAGTTTGTCTATTAACCGTTCAAAAATAGACTTAAAGAAAGCTTTTATAAGAATGTCTCTAGCTTGCTATGTGGTAGGTATATAGGAGACTTTAAGAATGCCTTCATCAATCTTCTCCTTAATGAAATGTTGATTAATCTCGACATGTTTCGTTCTATCACGATGGACGAAATTATGTGAAATTGATATCACAGCCTTGTTGTCGCACCAAATAATTATGAGACTTTGCTTTGGTATGTGTAGTTCTTCAAGGAGTTGCTTCAGCCAAAGAGCTTCTTCACACATACCAAGAGCAGTGGAGCGAAATTCGGCTGCAGCACTACTTCTTGCTACAACGGACTGCTTCTTATTTCGCCAAGTGACCAGATTTTTGAAAACGAAAGAACAATAACCTGAAGTAAATCTCTGATCATTCAAACATCCTGCCCAATCAACATCAACGAATACTTCAAAATTTCTTGTTGTTTGTTTTCTGAATATTAACCCTCTACCAGGAGTTCTCTTTAGATACTTCAAAATTCTATTTGCAGCATTCAAGTGACATTGATATGGTGAGTGCATAAATTAACTAATACAATTCACTGGAAATGTGATCTACAATCTAGTGTGTGAAAGATAAATCAATATGCCGACAAATTATTAAAACATGTCTCGATCCATCGATGAATCTTCTACATTAGTCTCAAATTTTACTTTTGGATTGGGAGTATCAACCAACTTACATCTCATTAACCTGGTGTCTTTTAGCAAGTCAAGAATATATTTTCGTTGTGAGACGAATATTCCTTCCTTGCTTCAAGCAATTTCCATTCCAAGGAAAAATCTTAGTTTCCTAAGATCCTTTATTTCAAATGTTGCTGCAAGAAGTTTGTTGATCCTTTCCATCTCTTTAAAATTATTACTGATTATTATAATGTCGTCTACATAAACTATCAAAATGGCAATCTTATCATTTACTCTTTGGTAAAATAGAGTATAGTCAGTGTAAGCTTGCTTGTAGTCGAGCTATTGAACCGTCTTGGCAAAACTATCAAACTAAGTTTTAAGAGATTACTTTAGACTATAGAGAGTCTTCTTTAGAAGACAAATTGAGGCTTCTTTGTTCTTATTGAACCCGGGTGGCAGATCCATGTACACCTCTTCTGCTAGATTGTCGTTAACAAAGGCATTCTTGACGTCTAGTTGATGAAGCGGTCAATCTAAGTTTGCTGCAAGAGATAGCAATACCCAAATAGTGTTGATCTTTGCCACATGAACGAAAATCTCTTGGTCGTCAATATCGTAAGTTTGAGTGTACCCTTGGCCACAAGATGTGTCTTGTATCTTTCTACCGAACTATCGCTTTTGCACTTAATTGTGAAGACCCACTTGCAACTAATCGGGTCATTTCCTTTAGGTCGATTGATTATGTCTCATATACCATTTTTTTCCAAGGCTTTAATCTCTAAATGGATCGTTGTATGCCACTGTTTGTGTTGAAGAGTCTTGTCAATATTGGTCGGTACTGTTGTTTCTGAGAGATTGGTTACCAAAGCACGCATAGATTTAGATAGATGAGAGTATCCTAAAAAATCTGAGATAGGATGTCAAGTATATAGACGAGTACCTTTGCGAAGTGCGATTGACATATCCAATTGTGGCAGCTCAGAATCGTCAGAACCAGAACTTGAGGCAGACAAGTGAGGCGCTGGAGATATCGAATCAAACTTGGTTTCTACGTGCTTGTCTATTGTAAGTCAATGGAAAAGGTGCAACAAGTCTAGAAACTTTAGGTAATTAAGTGATACATAAAGATATTTGTGGCAAAGTAAGTGGCGTTTTTTGTGGTGATCGTGAATTTTTCTGATTTGAAATTACTAGATCTGCAGAAGGATAATATTGAATTTTTGAATTTTCAAGTCTTGTGGAATATAGGTTCTTGATTTTGTGGATTTAAAATAAGAAATGAAGAAAGAGTGTAACGCCCAAAATTTCTGTGGAATGATTTTCAGATTTTCGGAGCGGTAGACCGCAGAGTTTTAGTCGGAATTAAGGACGAAAAATTAAGCTGGCTAGGTAGAAGATTATTTTGGGGATAATGGATAATATGGATTTATAAGAATCAAACTGTGTAACACCCCGAGAACCCACACGTCCCCGGTGCGCTACAGTGCATC
>CM039528.1:2434573-2458254 GCA_022433055.1 Begonia peltatifolia | reverse complement strand
CTCGGCCAAGCTCACTGCAAAGGCAAGAAGACCGAGCACTAAGCTCGACCGAGACAGGAAACCGACAGGGCTCACCTTCGGTTTCCTTAAACTCGCAGCATCACCTTCGCGCTACCCTACCACTTGCGGCCAATTTCATCAATGCCGAAAGCAGGCCGAGCACTAAACTCGGCCAAGCCAAAAAAAATGGGGTGGCAGAACAAGGAAAGAGCTTACCGTTCCGTTACTGTGCCCTCGGTCGAATGGAGGGCAATGCACAGCCGAACACCCAGTCCCGGCAGTCTCCCCAACGCCCACT
Source organism: Begonia peltatifolia (assembly GCA_022433055.1). Taxonomy (NCBI): domain Eukaryota; kingdom Viridiplantae; phylum Streptophyta; class Magnoliopsida; order Cucurbitales; family Begoniaceae; genus Begonia; species Begonia peltatifolia. The sequence goes on along the minus strand of CM039528.1, from coordinate 2,457,956 downwards.
CGCGTCTGCCGAAGAATCGGAACTCGAGGATTTTCTTCCCCTCTCCCGCGTCTCACTCTCGGCTCTCTCGGGAATTCGAGCTGCTGAAACCGAATGGCTTCGGTTTGTCAGGACAGCAGCACCTGTTCGCAACCCGCACCTTGCACCCACGCTCGCCGGCCGTCGATCACAGCTCCGCACACGACCACTCTCCCCTGCGCGCTAGCTCTCGGCGCTCTCGGTTGCTCGCAGAAAACCAGCCGAATGGCTTCTTCCCGAAGCCATTCGGGTGGTTTGTATATATATTTTTTTTTAAATAATAAAAATACAAATTACCAAATTGCCCTCACGTGCTTCAATTGTCCGAAATTTCGTAACTTTCTCGACTTCCCGACTTTAAATTCCGAAAAACTTCGCAAAAGTAGGCTCCGAGTCTTACAATTCAAATCTTTCCCGTTGAAATATTTCTCAAAACTCCGACCGAGATTAAACTAAAAATTCCAAAAATAAAAATATAAAATTTGAAATTTCCGGGTTATTACAAACTGGAAGCAGACCGAATGACGATTTGATTAAACGGTTGAAGGTTGAGGATGATTTAGTAATTAGGATTATTATTATTATAATAGAAGTCGGTGTTTTCTTCTTACTCACCGCGCAGGAGCCCTCCTTCTTCCCTCGACGCTTCTTCCTTCGCCGACGATTCTCAGTTCTTCTCCGTTTCCTAGAATCTACGATAAGTTTTGCTTAGTTTTTAGTAGATAATTAGTTCTTTAGCTATTTTGAGTGTTAAAAGATGAAGTGAAAGCAAGTATTTGATAGTTTTAGTGAAAACTTAGGAGGGAGTTGTGGAAAATTGAAGTTAGAGTTGATTTCTACCAGCATGTTGGTGTTTAAGCTAGAACTAGGAGTAGATTGTGGGGTTTTATGGGAAAGATCGAGCGTTGGATAACCAAATACACGAAATGTGGAACGGTTTCCTTTCGGCCACATCCGGCCAAGTTGTGGAGGTCCAATCAGGAAATGAATGAAACCGTTAGAAATTAGATACCCTAAGGAACCCGTAGCATTTTGAATCGTCCAAATCGAACGAGTATTGGATAAGTCATGCGTTTCCGAATTTGGTCAGAAATTGAGTAGAGTTTTGAGGTTAGGTAGAAGTGGTGGTTTAGTAGGGGTTTATGATTTCCGCATTAGAGTTTTACGAATTGGAAGATGAGTAGGATAGATGAATGTGTAGTTTTATAGGTTTTCCAGTTAGCGAGCGAATTACAAGATTTGGATTACGAGTTACTAAAGACGCCAAGTAAGTAATGTAGTAGGAGTTTTGCCTTCGGACCTATATCACAGTTCAGTATGATGCATTGCACGTTTATTTTATGCTATGCTTTGTGATATGCATCATGGTTTTAAATTACGAGACGAAATGAAAATGAATTTTCATGTATTTATAAGACAAAAAAAGTAGGATGAGAGTAGTGAAGAACGAAATCGAGAATATACGTAAGTAGATAACGAAGGTGGGGTTGAGTGACATGGTCCTATGAGGGGGGTCATGAAGTATGTCATTTCTTCCCTCACTTTACGTGGTGGCCCTGGTCCTATGAGGAGAGATTGCGAAGAGTACCACTTTACTAAGTCAAGGTTGGCTTGGTCCTATGAGGGGGGCTGTAAGAGTGGTCACCTTGGTCCAGCGCGTAAAGAGGAACTCAGTAGTAAGAAGATAAAGAAGATGTAAGATAGAGACAAAAACGAAAGTAGAGACGAAATTGTAGAAACCGCATGTGTTAGGGGGCGTTGATTTAGTGTGTGTTTATATGCATTACTTACTTAGCATTAAATTAATAGTTGAGTTCTGTGATGTAGGTAACGAAGCGATAGCTGATGAGTACTCCAAACGAGCTCAGAACTAGGAGGCGGTTGGAGGAGTATACTCGTGGACGATCCGACCGGTTGTTAGGGCGATTTTTGACACAGTGTCCATTGGTATGGGTGTAGAGGTCGAGTCAGGGTTGTTTTGAGTCAAAGGAGTGTATAGACGAATTTCAAACTTGAGTAGTCATTTTCTTTATGTAAATCATGATTTTGAGTTGATGGAAAAGTGTACACTGAGTTATATTAGCGTTGAGTCGATGTCAGGTGATTTTGTAAAGTTTTTAAGGTTTTTAAATAGAATTCTGGGAAGTAAGTGTCGACCGATAGACTTAGTGGTCGACCAAACCCTGCAAGTGTCGACCGCGAGAGTCGACTAGCGCGGGCAGAACCAAAGTAAGTGTCGACCTATAGTTAAAGGTGTCGACCGGTTAGTGTAAATATGGTAGAGTGTCGGCCGCAAGGCTCGACCGCTAGAAAACAGATAGGACGAAGGTGTCGACTTGTGAAAGTAAGTGTCGATCGCTCTCTGGGATGAGCGTAAAGTGTCGACCGGCGTTTGCCAGTGTCGACCAATGAAAAACCCGAGACAACCCAAGTGTCGACCGATGTTTACAGGTGTCAACCGGTGTCTCTGTTTTATGTTTTGTAAAATGAAGTTTTATTTACACTGATTTTAATCGAGTTTTCCGCTGTGATGCAGTTTAAAATATTTTCAAAAATGTCGTTTTAAGTCGAGGGACAAAAGTTTTAAATTTTTACTCCAATTTTCCAAGCGTAGTGAGTGAGTGGTAAAAGTATGCGAACCAAAAATCGTGAAGGGTTTTCGGGACGTTACAAAGAGAATCCAGCTCTTGAATTCCCTGATTTTGTGGAGTAAAGATCTCTCAATGAGTTGGATTAGAAGATGAATTTATTTCCCCAAAATATTCCCAATTAGTTAAAGAAATAAGTGGATATGAAATAAGACGTAGAATTGAAGTTTTAATAAGAGACTTTTCCCTGGGTAGAAGAATTCGAATAAAAAGATTGGTATTAAAAAAAGTGACATCTCTAGAAATAATTTTTTTTAAAGGAGAATAACACACACTACATTTTTTTGTGGAAGAGTACTCAATTAAAACATATTTTTGACTCCTACAATCTAATTTAGACCTAATATGATTATGAATATGAATGAAAACCGAGCATCCAAATATGCGTAAAGGAAGATTGGAAAAAACATGAGATTTTGGAAAACATTTTTGAAGAACGAAAATCAAAGTTTTAAATTTTAACACCCGATATAGTAACCAATTTATTAAATAGCAAGCAGTTAAAATAGCATCTGCCATAAGTGTTTAGCTAAATTGCTAGTAAAAAGCAGTGCTCGAGTAACTTCTAGAATATGACGATTTTTTCTTTCAGATACACCATTTTGTTGTGGCGTATCGACACAAGAGCTTTGATGAATAATAGTTTTTTTTTTAAGAAAAATCATATAGTTAGGAATTAAAATATCTGGTTCCATTATTTGTTTGAAGAAGGATATGAGAGTTAAATTACGTGAGAATCATGTTATAAAATTGCTCAAATATATGCACAACTTCAGATTTTTCACATAAAAGAAATATCCAACAAACACGAGAATGATCATCCATAAAGGAAATAAACCACCTTTTATCTGAAATCGAATAAATTCGTGAAGAACCCCACAGGTCACTTGAACAAGAGAAAAAAGTTTCAAAGCATGATATGAATGAATTGAAAAAGGGATCCTAATATGTTTAGCTAATTGGCAGACTTCACATACAAAGTGATCCAAAAAAAGAAACAACGAACTAAATAAACGACGCATATAAGAGAAACTAGGATTACCAAGACGATGATGGAGTAGCTTTATTTGGTGGTGACAGAGGGAAGAGACTAAACCACAAACAACTTGACAACACCAAACTTGAGAGACAGCATGTAAAAAGTAGTACAATCCAGCCACCTCAACAGCGTGCCCAATAGTCTTCCCTGAGTTCCAATCCTGACGTACACATAAGTTTTGGAAAAAAATTAGTTATACAGTCAGAATTCGGAGTCAGTTTGCTAATTGAAAGCAAGTTATATGACAACTTATGAACAAATAAAACGCTATGCAGCTAAAGATTCGGACTAAGAGCCGCAGTTCCAAGTCCCACTACTAGTAAAACAGATCCATCTACCAAAGTAACAGTACAAGTATCAAAATATCGATTGTGCGAAGAAAAAATAGTATGAGCGCTCGACATATGCTCAAAAGCACCAGAATCAATAATGTAAGACTCACTCGATGTGACTAACTCATTCATAATAGAGGAGAAAATACTGTGAGCCATCAAAGATGTAGAGGATGAGAACAATTGACTAATCTGATCGAGTTGTGCTTGAGTGAAGGTCAAAGATGATGAGGACCCTGCATCAGATTTAGCTGTAACAGGAGGCTTGGATCCGCCGCTCTTGCGTTGGCTGCATGGGACCCAATCTGTGGGGTTGCCATGAAACTTCTAAGAGCAACTCTAGTGGTGGTTGCTAAAGGTATTGTTTGTCAAAGCAACTTACCACCAAAGTTGCTAAACCATTGTAAGCAACCTATGGCCTACCAAAGTTGCCAAAGAGATTGCTTTCTTTTGCACTAGTTGAGCAACAACTATTTGAAGTCAAAAAATGATATTTTATTCTCATTTATTTTTTCTATCTGTAATACAAATATTTCATTTAGTTTTTTCATCACCAATTCTTCTCACCTTCCTCAATTTCGTTATGGATTCTGATAATTCTTCAAATTCTACTCACTCAAATTATCAAAATCCATTTTTACAATTTTCTCAAAGTGCTTCAAATATTCCTCAACCAAATTCTCAAAATCCATTTTTTCAATTTTCCTAAAATTCTAAAAATCTATTTTTCCAAAATTCGCAAATATCGCCTAATCCAAATTCCCAAAATCTATTTTTTCAATATCGTCAAATACCCTCAAACTTTAACAATTCACAAAATTTTCTATATCCACAATTTCATTACCCAAAATTGAGTTCTTTTGAGACACCCCAATATTCACCATTTGTTCCGTTTCGTTTGGAAATTCACAATCATATGGTTCACCTCCCTCACACTGAACACCATCCACTTCTGCTTCTGAATCCCGACCTGCACGCAGTGAAGACGGGTTAGAGAATGCGCATCTACATGATGAAGAGAATCCATCTCAACAATCCAAACGAAAAACCAAATGGAGTGATGAAGCAAGTATACTTCTGATAAACGGATGGCTTAACACATCTAAGAATTCTGTTGTTGAGATTGACCAAACAACAGCACGTTTTTGGGACCGAATTGCTGATTACTTCAACGAACACTGCGAAGATGAGCCTAGCAAAACAGGGAAACAATTCAAGAACTATTGGAAAAAGGTAAATCCTAAGGTACTACGTTTCACTGGTTGTTACCAACGAGTTCAACGAGCACGCCATAGTGGGTGGTCCGATGACCAAATTATTGAGCATGCCCATCAAATGTATAAATCTGAAAATGACGACTCTCACTTTCTGTTTGACTACTGTTGGAAGTTGTTAAAAGATGAGCTGAAATGGAATACTTCATACCAACTAGAGGGGTTTAAAAGAACAAAAGTTTCTGAATCAAGGGCCTACACTTCGTCATCTAATCTAGACAAGAGCGACGATGAAGTACATGAAGTGCGCCCGATAGGCCAAAAGGCAGCCGAAAAAAAGAGAAAGGAAAACAAACAAAAAAAAAAGGAGCCTTCTGACTATTTGCAAAATCAAACTCGGAAAACAACCGCATTAGAGAAATTAGTAGAGATAGAAGCTAAAAAAGCAGAAGACGAGAGGATAACAAGTACATGGACTATCTCATTATGGATACGTCGTATATGACTGATCAACAAAAAAAAAATCATGAACATTTGTGTGATCATATTAGGACTAATATCTTGAAATTTTAATATATTATTTTTGTTGAAAATAATTGTTATAAGATAATGAAGCATTCATTTAGTATTTTCTTTATATTTCATTATGTCTCATTGTAATTGTATTTATGTAATATTTCAATGATATTCATGTTTGTGTGATTTTTTTATTTGTATTTTAATTATTTAGAATTAATTTTTATTTTTTTCTAATTTCAATTCTATATAGTATTTACTCCATTTATTAAATATAATATGATTATATGTTTGTTAAGAAAAATAAATATAAAAATTTAGATGTGGGACCATGATGAGAAATTTAGAGGTTGCTCACCACTGGAATATTTTTTTACAGAAGTTGCTTAAAAATGATGTGGAGGAGAGAGAGGATAAAATTTACTATATAATAATGATGTGGCAACTCAAGGAGTTGCTACCACTAAAGATACTCTAATATGTTTCTTTGGTGAGGTGGGGCCGGTTATAGTGATCACACCAAAGAGGCTTGGGAGGGCAGTGAGAGTTGGGGTATCAAGTAGTCATGGTAGAGACATCGGAGTTAATGGATGAAGCAAAGGCCATGAAAGCGCCACTAAGCATGATACTGCGGCGACGGACCTCCAAAAAAATAGCATCAAGACTCGGGAGTGGTTTAATGTTGAGAATGCGAACACGAACATCATCGAGAATAGGATTGAGTTCGGTCAGAAAATCTTAGGTCCATTTTTTTTTAAGTAATTTGCTATAGATCTTGTTATTTGCAGTGTCAGTCCAAGTTGGTTGAGTAAAGAGATTGAGTTCCTGTTGGAGTTTGGTTAGATAACTGAAATATTGAGTGACTGTACCTTCATCTTGACGCAAAATTTTGGCACGATGTCACAGATCAAACATTTGTAAAGAGTCCTCTAAATCTGAATAGGCCAAGATGACTACGTTCCATATTGCTTTCACTGTCAGGTAAAGGAGATAAATCTTAGCGATGGTGTTGTCCATCAAATATAGCAGTCATGTCATCACCATGGAATTTTGGATGTCTCAAGCAGCAAAGGACGGGTCGGTTGAAGATGGCTTGGGAATGGAACCATCGAGATAGTCAAAACGATCATTCCCTCAAATGATAAGTTGGAGGGATCTAGACCATTGAAAGTAATTCTGGTTAGAGAACTTAAAGCTAATAATTTGAAAGCGTAAAGAATTATTAGAAGCATTGGGAATATTTTTAGGGTTTGATTGAGCAGCGTCTGAACACACGTCAGAATCGTTTATCCCACTCATTCATAAAAAAAAACGAGCCTCCTAACTGAATAATGTCTTTATTGCGTCGATACCATAAAAATACTTAAATAGGAACAAACTCAAAGAAGACACTATAGTGTATCATAATTTATTTTTTAATGAGTTACAACCCAATATATTTATAATTCAACATTTACAAAATATAAAATTAAAAATATACAACTAACTTCCTAATTTATAGGATCTAACGCTAACTATTAGAACATACGAGAAATAGGATCGATTCTACAACATGATAATGGATAAAGTTTTAATTAATTGTAGAAGCTCTTTTTTCATTGATGAACTTGACAGATATTGTAAAACATTTTTTTATTTTATTATTCTAACCTTTATTCGTAGCAAAATTTTATCGCACTAGCAATTGTATATTTTGAGTTATAGAAGTGAATTAATTTTGTATATTTTTTATTTATTCAAAGATATTTTGTATTTTTCTTTATGTTGAAATTTTAATAAATTATGTCATATTTTTCTTTATGTTGGGATTTTAATAAATTATGTTGATATTTTTGTTAATAAAGTTTCATGAATTATTTTGTTAACATATGAATTTTTATATTGACTCTATATTTATTTCGAATTTTGACAAAATTATTTAATATTTGAATTTTTTAATAAATATAGATAGTTGTTTTAAAAACTTCCACATATTTAATTATTTTATTAATATTCAAAGCCTTTTCAAAATTCAAAAATTTAGGGTTAATAATGATTGGTTTTTAAATCATCATTTTTTAAAAATGAAACAGTTCACTATTATAATTTCGATAAGATTTTAAATTCACGCAATAATGTTGTACCTCTAGATTTCTCAAGCGAAGTAATACCTTCTAGCTTTCTGCCGCAGCAATTGATTTTGAAAAAAATAACCGATCTATTATGTTGCTTAGAAAAATCATTTTAAAAAACTTAGATTTTGTTGATATTTATTCACCTGAATCAGTTTTCTCTCACAGTCAACTATATGATGCTGTGCCCAGAGAAAATATAGTCGTTCTCGTTGAAGTTCTAATTAAACCAATTCACAATCATTTGTTACTTTTTACCTTCACAAAAAAAACATAGTTTACAAAGAAAATTTTGACATTTTTTGAGTAGAAGACTCTTTCTTAACAAGTAACGACGCACATATGTACATGTACCTTTTCATAATTCGATCCCAATGCCATCAATACTTACCGGAGGGAGGAAAATTGTGTACCTCCGTGACAAACGAGAAGAAACTAATTTTGTGACATTTATCGGAGACAATAATCTTTTTTCTCTGCGAATAATATTAAGGCGGGCATGAAATGCATATTCACATTAGAAAATGAGTCAAGAAACATTCATATTGTTGTAGGAGCTTCAACCTCATAACTCTTTTCTTTTTTGAAACCTTCAATTGTTGTAATCTCTTCCACTAAATGCCATTGGTGGAGCGTGTGAGAAGATGATTATTCACGAGGTGGCACGTGGCGCCCTATGCAAAATACGTTCTTTGCGTCTTCCCAGCTACGTCTAGATTCATGGGAGGCAACTGGCTCTTATTTTGCCACCTCAGCATCACGGCCTTCCACGTCAAAATTTCTCCCTCCTCAAAGCTATTTTTATTTCCATTACTACCCCCCAAAAAATCTCCTATTTTCTTCCTCTTTCCGGCTGTCCAAGCTCACTCATTTTTTTTTCTTCTTCTTCCATGGCTCAGCTCCTCTCTCCTGTCTGCGCAGACGTACTCAGACTCCAAAACCCTTCGCTGGGTTTGTGCGCAAAAAGCTCATGCCGCAGCTCAGCTAAGATCAGAAGCTCTGGCGGTGGGATTGGTTCTGGAGAGAGGAGAAGAAGCTGCGGCAGAGTGAGGGTCACGACTGGGCATTCGGCCACCGCGGATAGTGTTGCAGATGATTACTACGCAGTCTTGGGACTTGTAAGATTTTGAAATTATTTCTCGATTCTGTTTGGTTGCGCAGATCATCGTGGGGGAAGAACTGTTTCCTAGCTTTCTTAATTTTACAATCAACTCAATTGAAGTGAGATGTAAAATTGGCGTTATTTTTAAAATTTTGTGGCGTGAAAATACAAGATTCATTTAAAAGAAGAACATTGATCAATGTCCAAAGGGATCTACTAAAGCTTTAAATGAATCATTACTTAGATAATAGATGAATAAAAATAATTAGGATTCATCAAGGTCTTCTAAGAGATTGACCAGTCCTAATGTTCCTTGATCTTTGAAAAATGATTAGTTAGATGTTTTAGATAAAAAAAAGTTGAGCGAGTTTTTGAACAACTAATGATATTTGTTGTGGTGGGTGTTATTAGCTCCCAGACGCGACAGCTGAGCAGATTAAGAAGGCTTACTATAATTGCATGAAATCCTGTCATCCTGATTTGAGTGGAAATGATCCTGAGACCACAAATTTCTGCATGTTTATCAATGATGTCTATGAGGTTTGGTACTCGAATCGATTGGAATGCTTTGAGCTTGAAGAGATTTACCCATGATTTTGAGCAAATCGTGGTGATGCAGGTGCTCAGTGACCCGATTCAGCGAATGGTTTATGATGAAATTCACGGTTATGCACTGACTGCTATTAACCCTTTTGTGGATGATTCAAGCATAAGGGATCATGCATTTGTCGATGAATTCAGCTGCATTGGTAAAAGTTTTTGTGTTTTTTTTCTCTGAGTTCTTTGCATGATCATGTCATTGAAATACTTAGTCCAGTTAATGCACTTTTCAGAGAACAAAATCCAAAATCAAGACTCTTTATCTGACTAATTGTGATTAGTTTCTTTTAAAAAATGAAAAGGCAAAGAATATGTTTGTGAAATTGAGCTCAGATTAAATTCAGAATGTCGAGTTTTCTGCATTTCCTAACAGGCTGCAAAAATTGTGCAAACGTTTGCTCCGCTGTCTTCCGAATTGAGGAAGATTTTGGAAGAGCTAGAGTACATTGCCAGAGTGGGAATCCAGATAAAGTACAACAAGCTATTGACAGTTGGTACGTCTCTTTTCAGCTAATTGAAGGATTATAAAGATATGTTCTTCTTTGTTGATTTTCCCTCCCGTTTTCCAGCCCAGTAGATTGCATTCATTGGACTTCCGCAGCACAACTATCGTTGCTCGAAGATGAAATGCGGAGGATTGAAAGAGTAAATGTAAGGAAGATGAGACTTACACAATCAAATTGTTGACCTTCTTATTGTCGGTGTAAATACTGATCGCTAGAATAACCTACACCTTTTTGTTCTAATTTACAATTCAATGGAGGGTTTGCGCGCTCGAGAACCTCAACCTTGAAAACCTTACTTTTTTGGTTCATTTCCTTTTCATGGATTTGGTTCGTTTTTTGGAGAAACTCGTCCAACGAGCTGGCTAAGATGTTGCAATTTTCAGGTAGCATTTATGCTTGCGGGGATGGGATCATCGGCGGATGTTTTCAGAATGGTAACCTCTCAGCAAATAGTTCATGAACCTCCTACTTTTGCTTCTCCTTCCTAGCTTTAAATGATTCTTTGTCCTAACAGGCGAGTTCTCGATGGGAAAAGAGGCAAGCAAAAGTCTTGGTAAGAACTCATGCTCAAATTCTTCATTCTGCTCAATCCTAGATAACTGGTAGCTTTAACTCTAGCTCATCCATTTTATCAAGTGCGAGAAACTAAAATCTGCACTGCATTGAAGGAACAAGCGAAAAGGAGCATGACGAAGCAAAAAGATTCTGATAAGTCTGCGTCCTACTGGAGCTATCTGTGGGGCAAACCCAAAGAACACAGAAATTCAGGCAAAACAATCTCACAAGTCTATAAGCTTTTAGAAATCAAATAAGTTTTGCTAATGGTTGGGTTTGATTGGTGCAGAGGAAGACACGAAGGAACGAGCAAGAAGAGCAGCTGCAGCAGCTCGTAGATGGCGGGAGTACTCGAGGAGGGGTGCTGATAAGCCTCCCTCGTTTAAACTCCCGGAGTCTGTCTCGAACCAGGAAAAGTGACCAGAAATTGATTATTACTGGAAAGACGAAATTCTTTTAAATTGTATAACTCAGTGTAATTATGGAAGAAAACTATCATTTACTCGATCATCTGTACTGTATTATAATTGTTAAAACCCATGAAAAATTAAGTTATAAGAGTAACAAATTTACTCATTTCAGCGACCCTTTACTGCCCTGTAATCAATCTATAGTGCTGCATTTGTCTTTCATCTCACCTAATTTGTTCGGTGAGAGAAGGGAGCGAGGCTCGTCAGCCACTTTTCAACTTTCCTTTTGTTTGTGCTATGAGGGTGGAATGCCATCATGACGCAGTTTCGACCAAATTAATATTCCATGGGGAAAGAATGGTGGAGCTGGGACCAGCCTTTTTCAATTGAAAATAGTAACTTCAAATGGAAAATGTTTATGATATGAGAAAATTACAAGATTGGTCGAGCTCTGGTTATGGAGTATCTGCGTCTGCTTAGCTGTTCATATAATTTCTGCTAATGGTGAAAAAGAAGAAGACAGTATGGTAGGAAACAGCAAGGAAATGGATCTTCATCGCAATATCTACGCAAATACTAAATTTCAAAAGAAAATCATAAAACTGCATCTAAAAAAGAGAGGAACTCTGTTATCTGACTGTAGAGGCAACTGTTTGGGCCCAGGACTTGAGATGGTCTTTCATGGCGATTTCAGTAGTACCCAAAACTGGAACTCTCCAATTCATCAACACCCTCTTTTTCATACTTTCATCCATGGCCTCCCATGATTCAGACAAATAAGGCCTCGATACGACACTACCTTCTTCTTCTTCTTTTTCTTCTTTTCTTCTTCCCAGTCTCTGCAACGCAGGAATTATAGAAACCAGATTTGAATTCTCGTACTCTTCCTCAGAAAATACGAAACCCAGATCCATAAACCCCTTCAGCTCCATAAACTCAAGCTCTGACAAGCTCGTACTGCCTCTGACCACCACCATCCTCCTTCTCCCTTCCTTCACTCTTCCCTTTCTGCCAACTTCCTTAACTTTCGCCGCAGTTTTTTCTGGTAACTCTTCTCCTACTTCTTTGCTTGAAAAAATGGTTTGAAGCTTGGGAGAATTGGGTATCGGGTCTGCCGTCAGATTTTCAGTTGTTTTCGAGCTCAAGAAACCATCGCTACGAGATCGAGTATGGAGAGTCTGTAATCGCGAAACTTTCAGAGGTTCCTCCATCGTTTCTTCAACTTTCATCGGGGAAATTTGCTCTACACATGGCCGTACAAGTGTTTTACTGGAAAAAACTCCAGAGACGAACCAGCCAAAGTCGAAGAGGTCAAGGACCTCTTCTGCAGACATGGACTAGGTTTTTCAGAGACAGAGAAGCAAGTGTTACATTGCCGTTGATTTGATGCTGATATTGCTCCAATTAACCTTTTTTTTTTTAAGAGGAAAAAGTCAATTCATATCCTATCATATATAAGGTTATTTATCATTTATTTATTTATTTATTTTTGTCTGATCCGACCTTGAAATCCAAATATTTTTATTTAATTTTTTGTTAAAATAATTATTTTTTATATTTTAAAATTTTAAAATTTATAAAGTTATAAATTAATTTAAAAAAAATAACAAACGATATTTAATTTAATTGAAATTTTTACCATATATTTACCACATTATGGGCAAATAATCTAAAAATTTTTGTGAGTTTCTAATATTTTTATGATTTATTATAATTATTTTATAAACTAATTAACTAAAATTATAATAAATAATACAAGTGTTAGAAAATCAAAAATTTTCAAATTATTTTCTTATAATGTGTTGAATATGTGATAAAAATTTAAATAAATTGAGTATCGTTTGTTATTTATTTTTAAATTAATTTATCATTTAGCGTGAGAGGACGACCGGTCCTATTGAACCGATCATTCTCTCACATATCCATGGCAAACAACGATATTAAAAAATAATCTAAAAATTTTTGTGATTTTCTAATATTTGTATGATTTATTATACTTGTTTTACATCTATTTCAATATTATCTTCCCATTATGTGGTGAACATTTAGTAAAATTTTCAAGTAAATTCAATATTTTTTGATATTTTTTAAAATGAATTTATACAATTTATCGTTTGGGGTTCAAATTGATTATTACCCTATATTATAATGTATAATTTAGTGAAACAAAATTGAAAAAATAGGCAGAATTTCATTTGTTTTATGACTTTTCCATCATTACTTTTAAATAATTCCTGCATATTCAAATCACAATTGTATATCTAACAGCCAGATCCAAATAATTATTATGTCCAAGCATCTAGTAAAAACATTTAGTAAAGTACAACTATACAGAAAGTATGGTACAAATAGAAAGTACAATACATAAAATTAAAAACAAAGCATAAACTACAGTAGTAGGACATCGTCGTCAGTGTCAGCCATCTAACGCGAGATATTGACACTTAGCTCCATTTGTGACAACTTGACCTCATCCATTCTATTTGCGAGGAATTTCATCTTCTGGTCCATCCTAGCTCGCCTTTATTCTATCGTGTACTCCATCCTATCTCACCTCTCCTCCATTCTCTGCTATATCATGGCCAACCTCTGGTCTATCATTTCGCTCACATCAGCTTCCTAGGGAGCCTCCTAGGGGACAATGACGCCAATGTGGCGTCCTCCATAGGAACATCGCCTATTGATGGTGGAGGTCTCTTGATTGGACTTGAACACCTAAGTCCCGTTGACTTCCATTAGACCCATTCAAGCCAAATAAAGTCTATCAAATACATCGGCAGATCTCAATACTCTCATTGACTCTCCCAGCAGTAGCTGAATCCTAGCTCGCTTAACAATCATCTAAATTAATGAGTCATACGCCAAATTCTTGTTGGGTGTTCAAACTATCTCAAACATTTGACATAAAATCAGGTACCCATAATAAAATTTCTTGTCATTGTATAGTTTCTCCATCACATACAGATCTATACAGCTCATCAGATCTCTATCTACATCACGAGGTAAAATGATATGAGTTATCATATTATGAATAATCCGAGCTTTGATGTTCAAGTCCTTCGATTTTGGCTTCATGAACCTGACGATATTGGAATTGCAGTGAATTGTTCTGAAGAACTCGAGTCCCTCTACCAATCTGAAAAATTCATAGTCTTGATGGAAGTGGTAGTATTTATCCACGTCCATCCCTCCTGCAGAAAACGCGATAAGTTCATTAATCGCGTCTGGAGTGATGACCATCTCTATACCAATTACGTACGTCTTTAGCGTCCTAGACCTCCCAGTAGTATTCAAGTTCGCATAAAACAAGAGAACAATTCTCTCACAGCTATCACCCTTCAATCCATACACTTCGTGTAGGGCAATTCTGTCGAACATCTTCTGAATCTCCAACAATTCTCAACTTTTAAAATTGATTGTCTTCTCATATATCATCAATCGGCTCGATATACCCTGCTCAAACTGCTCTTGACACAATTGGTTTCAAAATTCATTCGACAAATACTCAATTGCCGCTCACGGCGCTTGTGACAGGGCAACCTTTTGTTTGAAGACAATTTCGAGGGGGAGGGGGGTATTTTTTGTGGAATTTGGCTAAAAAATCACTAAAGGAATCGGATTTCGGGATAAAATCAGGTGGGCTGAAGTTTGGAAAAGAGGGGCCGATTTCTTATACACAGTTAGAAATCGATCCCCCGTTTTGGCTCCCCATTTTATCTATTATTGTTGTCCCGTGTCTCAATAACCAAAAACAGGGGCTCCCTTTCATAAACGGACCCCCCGTTTTAAATGCACAGTGTCAGGGGGGCTAGTAAATTTAAATCGGTCCCCATTTTAGGCGAAAAACAAAAATAGCCCTCCGTTTTTAAAAATCGGGGGTCGATAGGATTTGATTTGTTAGGTTTTAAATAGTTTAAAATTTAGTTTATTTAAAAAAATTTCATTTTTAAATTGGTTATTACCCTTGGTTAATTCACTTCGGACTAGAAGCTTGGACCAATAAATCCACACAAGTCTTTGACTTTAAACTTATACGTTAGGCAACTCAAAAATCTAAATTTGCTGAGTTATTACTCCACCAAAGAAAACGAATTGAGTCACATTAGCTCATTTAGTTAATAAATTGACCCAAATTAACTTAGGAGATAGTCCCTCCCCTAATTTAATCATTTAATTAATAAGTCGGATCTAACTAATTGTAGTCGAGCTTAGTCGAGACAATGAAAAGACAAAAGGGTAAAGGTAAAAATAGAGTCTTGAGCCTTTCCTTAGCTTTTACCATGCGAGTGTTCTTAAGTTCTTCAATGTTTCTTGGGGGTTTCTCTCGAGAAAGTACAGAAGGGGCGGCTCCAGTCCTGAGTGTACTAAGCAAGAGAAGCGAGAAAATGATTTCCATTGAATAAAACAAGGCTCGACGTAACGTATGCTCACGGTCACGTGGGAATATTAAATTTATATATTTTTAGATGATGACTTTTTTCTTTTATTTCTAAAGCATTTGTGTAGTGCAATTTTTAATGAAATGTGTGATTGACTTGCGCCAAAGTTCTGTCATGTACTCAAGTAAAACAGGATTTCGTGCTCGACTGTGTATAAATAGAATAATATAAGAACAGAAAATATGACTTTGGGAGAAAACAAAACAAGGTTAGAAAAGTCAGCGTCTTCCTTTCCCCTCCCTTGAAATCCACAAGCAGCAATCCAGAGTGATCTTACAGAACCATCCATACGTCCACAGCCTGAATACATGCTTATCAATGAGCTAAGAAGATCAACTCCTGACCTAACTAACCCCGGCTTTATTAGCTCTTGCATGAATCTGTAAACCCTGTCCGAGAATCCTCGATTCAGAGCACAACTAATTGCACTCGGAAAGATAATCTCATCTGCTTCAACACTTTCTGGGTACCCATTTTGAGATTTTCAGAAATAAGAGTATTCAAGGAATCTAAATGACGATTGGGCATTGATTTGATTGCCCTTTCTCCCTCATCTACCAAACTTCATGTACGTATGAGCAGAGGGCTACCAACAACTAAATTTGACTCTATTCCACACTTCACCACATAATCATGAACCTGACTACCTTCCTGCAAAGCTCTTAACCCAGCACTCCGTCTGTGCACTCTTACTCAAGTATACTCATCAGGAGAAAACCCCAAATTGGTGCATATCTGAAAAGCACACTTCCTAAAGTGCACTTTTCGAGCCCCTATTACCTGCTGAGCGAATTTCAAAATGTTCAACTCATTGTCTGGTGTGCTTTCTTTAACAGAGTCCGAGAATATAGAACTAGCACGAAAACACAAGATGGAAATTTCTGAAAATTATATGACCGAATTAAAATGTACGATTCTATCTACGTATTACGAAACTTACATTATGATACATATTTGGCGGCAAAGTATGAAATTTACCAATGTATCCATATCGATCAAACAGTGACTGGTGTGGGAACTGCAGGAGAAACCCTATTTACTTCTGGAATTTCAACAAACTCAGAGAGAATTGCCCGGAATTCATCGCCAGTTATTGTCTCCCGCTCGAGGAGGACATCAACAATCTGATCAATGGCCTCGCGGTTATTCCTTATGTGATCCAGTGCAATTTCATATGCTTCGTCTGATATTCTCTTGATAGCAGCATCGATGTCTTCTGCAAGCTTTTCTGACATAGAGTTCCTAGCCATCATTCTCATGATGACATCACCACTCTGCGCTGCAGAGTCCATAAGTGACCATGGGCCAATTTCCGACATTCCAAATGTTGTTACCATCTGCATACATATGAAGCATAGCCTTTCTTTACATCAGAGTTTTTGCCAAACTTTTGATTTTTCCAATAGAAAATTTATCTTTACCTGTTTGGCTAAGCCCGTGATTTGTTGCAAGTCCCCAGCAGCGCCGGTTGTGACCTCAGGCTCACCAAAAATTACTTCCTCAGCAGCTCTGCCCCCAAGTCCTCCAACAATTCTTGCAAATAGTTGCTGCTTTGAGATGAGAGTCGGGTCATCCGCCGGAATGAACCAAGTAAGTCCCCGTGCTTGACCTCGTGGAACTAGGGTCACCTTTTGAACTGCGTCATGCCCTGGAGTCAATGTCCTGAGTGAAAAAGAAGACGAGACATTTCATTTCTTGAAATTATCGTCAGTCTATAATTAGTCAAAAACCAAGTAAACATCACCACAGATGAACAATGACCGAAATATACAAATGTTAACCATGAAATCATGATCTGTGATATATGTGATGTTGACTATAGATGGTACATGAACTAGAATAGGAATAGAGAAGTGTTTTGTTTCAGGAAACTAGATAGTAGGACTCTCCTAATTTAATTGAATGAAAGTCATTGTATTCTCTAATTCTAGTCAATTATGGGAGAAATCAACTTACCCACAAATGGCATGGCCGACTTCATGATAGGCAACAAGACTTTTGCTTTTCCCATCAGTCATCACTGTTCCTTCCATTCCCGCCACAATTCTATCAATTGAATCGTCAATCTCTCTGGATGAGATTGCAGTTTTCCCACGCCTACCAGCCAGTATAGCTGCCTCGTTCAAAAGATTTGCAAGATCTGCTCCACTGAAACCAGGTGTTCTCATGGAAATGACATCAAGAGAAACATCGTCATCAAACTTCTTATTCCCAGCATGAACCTTCAAAATCGCTGTTCTTCCTCGTACATCTGGAACATCAACAGTTACCTGCAATATAGACCCCTACTTAAGGTTTTGTCCACGTTAAGAAAAAGACATAATACTCGATACTAAGTTATAGACTCACCTGTCTGTCAAACCGTCCAGGTCTTAGCAAGGCTGAATCCAGAATGTCTGCCCTGTTAGTGGCAGCAATGACGATGATCCCAGTATTGCCCTCAAACCCATCCATTTCAGTCAGAAGTTGATTAAGGGTTTGCTCTCGCTCATCATTCCCTCCACCAATACCAGTTCCTCTTTGCCTTCCAACAGCATCAATTTCATCAACAAAAACAATGCAAGGAGCATTCTCCTTCGCTTTCTTGAAAAGATCACGAACTCGAGAGGCACCAACACCGACAAACATTTCGACAAATTCAGAACCTGAGATAGAGAAAAATGGCACCCCAGCTTCTCCAGCAATCGCTTTAGCTAGTAAGGTCTTTCCAGTTCCAGGAGGACCAATCAAAAGAACACCTTTCGGAATGCGAGCGCCGACTGCAGTGAACCTTTCAGGTTTCTTCAGAAACTCCACTACCTCCATAAAGTCCTGCTTAGCTTCATCAACTCCAGCAACATCATCAAAAGTCACCCCAGTATTTGGTTCCATTTGAAACTTGGCCTTAGATTGACCAAAGGTAAGAGGGAAGCCAGGTCCTCCAGGACCACCAATACCCCCAGATGATCGCCTTGATAGAAGGAATAGGCCCCCAATCAAGATAAGTGGAAAAGCAAGATTCCCGATCAAGTTGAATAATTGAGAACCAGAGTCTTCTTGAGCATTATGTGCTGCAAAGTCGATTTTTTTCTCCCTGAACTTCTGGAGGAGTTCTTGGCTAAGACCTGGCAATTGCACACGAACTCTTTGCACCCGGTTACCCAGTTCAGGAGAAATGGCCTCTACAATGGCTATAGTTCCATTCTCAAACAGATCTACCTTTTTAACTCTATCCTTGTCCAAATATTCCAAAAACCTAGAATAAGACATTCTGGAAGAGGAAACCCCTTGTTCATCAGCATTAGCATTTCCACCCAATAAAGCAGTTGCACCGACTCCTATATTTCCAAGAAACAACTTTAGGAAATCTCTTCTTCCATCAATTTGTCTCGGGTTCAGAGATGCCTTTACCGCAGCTGCTTTAGCAGCCTTAACCAGGGACGGCAGATTCAAACATGCAGAAAGACGCCTACCGTAGAAATCCTTACTCAAGCTAGTTCCAGAACAGTGATTAGACAAACCATTCCCCACAACGCATGCAGATGATGCTGCCATAGCTGAAACTATAAGATAGAAACAGATACATTTTAGAATCTAATTAGAAACTTGCGACAGCTCAAATTCGAATTACCTACGACCTAAGTCAGTTTGAAACGTTCATATATCATAGTTTTTTGCATCCAAAACTAGTTTATTAGTTCGTTAATGAGATATTCTAACTGGTTTTCCTGTCATAAGATTGTTAAATTTCTTTTCAGCCTCGTTTCAATTCCTTTCTCGACGAAGCTTCAACCAGAAAAATTCACCAAAGAGGCCTGTGGATTAAAAAGTTACTGAGGCAAACTGCACAGTACGACCTCGATAACAGGTCAAGATTTGCACATGAGCCCCTCCAAATGTACACCAATCAGAAAATCTTAATGCGTAAAAATCAACCCGAAAGAGATTCACAGCACCCAACAACTATTGATTCTATGCATTTGATTTTTCAGAAAAAATAAAAGACAGAGAATTAAAAAAAAACAACTTTTATAAGAAGCAGAAGCGGATCGATAAGAAAATCAAGAAGAACGAGATGCGAACCTTAGGACAGAGGTTTTTGCAACAAAAGAAGGAAAGTTAGAGTGAAGGAATGTACTGAAGAGCTCCCATGCACTGAAAATCCAATTCCAAGGTTGAGGAAGACGAAAGGCGAGGTGTTTACTGCATCTTCGAGGGAGTGGATGTGGTTTGGAAAATGCTGCGTGTTCTTCGACAAGTGGTCCAATTATCTCCTCCACCCTTTTTTGTTTTTATTTATATTTTCTTCTTACAATTCACACAAGGTCTACTTCGGAGAAATGAGAGACAGATATTGATGCTAATTTTGCCTAGTCTTTGATAAATTAGGTATGGGTAGAACCTGAATCCAACTGGAATCGGTGATTACATTTAACAATTTTGAGATTGACAGTTTGAGTTGTGAAGGTACGGTATCAACGGGGCCATAAGCCATGGACCTGTTGATTCGCCGCGGCCTTTGTGCCATTTGGTCGCACAATGGGAACCTGCAAACGGGGCAGTGGCCGTGACTTCTCACCCACGGGGCTATGCAATCTTCATGGAACATGTGTTGACATGGAGATAATTTTGGTCTCTGTAGTACAAAGCTTATCCTCCTCGTTAATGTCTTTGGAATTGGATTGTGATTATTACCCGTCAATACTAAAGAAGCCAACTATTATCGTTTCGTCAGTTGGTCATAGAGGTGTTAAACGAGCGGGCTGGCTCGCCAACTCGCCCGCTCGCCTCG
Organism: Begonia peltatifolia; assembly: GCA_022433055.1. Lineage (NCBI taxonomy): Eukaryota > Viridiplantae > Streptophyta > Magnoliopsida > Cucurbitales > Begoniaceae > Begonia > Begonia peltatifolia. Next base: position 2,437,695 of record CM039528.1, on the reverse strand, counting down.
CTACAGTGGCGAGCTGAGTCTGCTCGACTCGCTACTTTAGCGAGCCGAGCTTGGCCCGGTTTCACGAGACGGGTCGAGCTGAGCTTACACGTTAGACTCGCGAGTCCGCCAGAGACCGAGCCAAACGAGCGAGTCAACGAGCCAGCTCGTTGGCTCAACAGGTCAGGCTCACTGGTCAACCCACACCTCCACTCCCCCGGCAGCCGAAACCAACGGTGTGTCGAGGAGGGCGATGCGTCGCCCCTCATCGCCCAAAGAGGGGCGACGTATTGCCCCATTCTCGGTGATGCAAATCGCGTATTATATCGCCTGATACATCGCTCCACTTACTAGAGTGGGGCGATGCTTACTAGCGTGGGGTGATACATTGCCCCAAGGGGCGATTTGTCGCCCTATTTTGCTGAAGTGGGGCGATTGATCGCCCCATTTGCTGGGTGGGACAATTAGGGCGATTGATTGCCCCATTTGCTGGGTGGGACAATTAGGGCGATTGATCGCCCCATTTACTGGGGGGCAACTGGGTGGAGCGATTGATCGTCCCACTTTCACTTGCAAGCACTGTTCACGTGAACAGTGTAAGACTATTCACGTGAACAGTGTATAAACAGTGCAGATACTGTTCATGTGAACAGTGCATGAACAGTATCTGACACTGTTCACGTTAATAATAAAAAAAATATTTTTTTGAGTTTAAATGACAATTTAAATTATTGACTTTCTACCGAATATAAACGTTTTCGCTACAAATTTAAATGATTTAAAAAATGTATTGATTTAAAGATAATAATCTATAGAAAAGTAAGTGAGTCACAGTCTGAGGGTTCTACGATTTTTGGGTCATAACAAATTTTTACTGAGAAAACATTATGTTTTTTGCTATAAAACACCACCTTGCTTGCTGTTTCAATTTTCACAATGATATACCAAAAATCACCAATCAAAAGAAACAATGAATAAATATAACACCGTGATCATCACTTGATTCAATAACAGAATCGCATAAATAACTTTCTACCGAATATAAACGTTTTCGCTACAAATTTAAATGATTTAAAAAATGTATTGATTTAAAGATAATAATCTATAGAAAAGTAAGTGAGTCACAGTCTGAGGGTTCTACGATTTTTGGGTCATAACAAATTTTTACTGAGAAAACATTATGTTTTTTGCTATAAAACACCACCTTGCTTGCTGTTTGAATTAGGCGATTCTGGGACTGAATCAAGTGATGATCACGGTGTTATATTTATTCATTGTTTCTTTTGATCGGTGATTTTTGGTATATCATTGTGAAAATTGAATGTTTGATAGTTTTTTAAAGTTTTATCTAGTTTTGATTTTTCTTATGACTAGTTCTAGTGTTAATGTTCGAAGGGAAAGAACAAAGACATCTGATGTTTGAAATTATTTTAATTATTGTTAACGATGGCGATGATAAAAATTCCAGCGTTAAATGTAATTACTGTGGAAATTAGTGGATAGCGAGAACATCTAATTCTTCTAATTATGTTTGATTATTTTCTACTTTAATTTTTATTTAATTACATTGTGTCATATATTATTTATTTGTTTTTATCTTCTTGTGATTTTGATTTTGATATTTTATATCTAACTTGTTATGCGTTACAAAAAAAAAAAATTTAATTAGTAATTAGCAGACAAGTTTAGAAAGAGAAAAAAAACCGAGAGGACCAGAACCGAGACCAGAAATTTGGTCCGGTTCTGAAAACATTTTTGGGTTTATTGATACAAAAATTTAAAAATCAAATTTTAGTAGTCCGGTTCTAATCTTTCTAAAATGCGGATCGTCCCGACTACGATCACCTCTAAGAAATAACGATTCGAATAATTCATATTGTTTTTATCATTCACTGATAGTAAAGTGTTTGAAAAATTTATATTATATTAATATAAGTTGAAAATGTTTACATACAATCAACTCATTAGGCTAGGCTCGGCTCGTTAAACTCGTTGGACCGGCTCGACTAGGCTCGTTAGGCTCGTGGCTCGCGAGTTGGCTCGGGTTAAAAAAGTTTTTGGGTCAGCTCGTTAGACTCGGCTCGTTAGGCTCGACAGGCTCGTTAGGCTCGGAAGGCTCGTTAGGCTCGGAAGGCTCGTTAGGCTCGGTAGACTCGGTGAGCCAAACCTTTTCAGGCTCGGCTCGCTCGTTTAACACCTCTAGTTGGTCACCATGGATTTGGATTTAACCGTGCAATTTCTCTCTATCACCCACGCATGCTTTGTGTTGAGGTTTGGGTGATTTGAAGAACATTTTCTGTCTGTGCATTCTCTATTAATCATCTTCCTTTCGCATGGCGTGCTATGGAGGACTCTGCCTCGAAGAATCTTGTTATTTTTTCACCCTTTCCGTCCCCTTTTTTCTATTGAAATTCCCGTACCCTTGATGCTTTTCTATGCCACCCCAACAATTGTGATCCCACGCAAACTAAAAGTTATTTCCCCTTTCCAAAAAGCAAATGAGAGAGAATGCAATCGGCAAGAAGGCCGTGGACAGCCCCAACAGATGTACAGACAAGGAAGCGGAAGTCCACTCTCGAGGCGGTGCTATTTTGAAGATCCATTTGGGCTCGCCCAGTGCCCAATCCGAAAACTCGGATCAGCACCTAGAGTATGTTCTTAGTGAGTAAATGTTTCTACCATTTTTACAAAAATAAGTAAATATATCTAGATACCAAACATGTCAGCTTTCCAAATAAGTAATGTTATGTTTATATTATATTTCTACACTCTAATTTTATTTGTCATTCATTAATTGATATAATAATTAAAATAAATTATAAATAATTAAGATACATATTAATTGCAATAATAAATAAGTGTCTCTTCATTGGACAAGATAAGAGTGTAGAAGTAAAAAGTAAATATAACATTAGTCCTTATAAATATATAAACAACATGACATACGCCTAATCCTTTCATACTCTAACCAAATTCGTAATGCTATGCTAATATTCCTAGGATTTGATCTCATGATCCAACGCTCTTTGCCAACAATCTAAACTCAATCATCAGCACGCTTTCATTGAAATAAAATTCTTAGTCACAATAATATACGAAGAATGTTTTATTGGAGTTGAGAGAGAGAGAGAGAGAGAGAGAGA
>CM039528.1:2418766-2434563 GCA_022433055.1 Begonia peltatifolia | reverse complement strand
ACTAAGGCGTCTTCCATAGGAATATCGACAGAGGTGAAGGCCCTCTGATCTCCCTAGGGTAGATCTCCCTTGAGCACCCGCATCCCATCGACTTCAACCAAGCTCATTTGAAGCAAATAAAGTCTATCAAATACATCGACAAGTCCTCCTGTGCTCTTTGCTACTCTCCAGTCGGTAGCTGAATCTCAGCTCCCTGGACGAACTTCAGTATCAACGTTCCATAAGACAGATTCTTGTTGCACGTCTGACCGATCTCTTTCATGTGACCTAAACTTAGGAAACCGGGGTCGAACATCTTACTATTGTATAGCTTCTCTATGACATCGAGATCTATGCAGCTCACGAGATCTCTATGTCTGTCACGCGGTAGAACAATGTGAGTAATCAAATTATGAATAATCCGAGCTCTGACGTTCAAATCATTTGCCTTTGGCTTCACAAACTCGGGAATATTGGCATTGCGATGAACTGTCCTAAGAAACTTTAGTCCCTCGGTCGTTTGGAAAAAATCGCAGTCTCGGGATGCATGGTAGTATTGCTCCACCTTAGGCCATTTTCCTGCAAACCTGAACAATTCATTAATTATATGAGGATTTATGATAAACTCTGTATCAAGGATGTACGTTTTTAGCTATCCTAACGTCCCAGTAGTGATCAAATTGGCGTAAAGCAAGCGAACAATACGCTTGCTAGTATCGCCCCTCAATCCCCTACAACCCGTGTAGGCCAATTCTATCGAAGAGATCCTTCACCTCCAACGACTTCCAACTTGTGAAGTTGACAAACTTGAAGTGAATAATTGAGCGACTTGACATATCCCACTCAAACCACTCTTTACATTCATTATTCCTAAATTCCAGCGACATATACCCAGGTGGCGGTCATCGCTCTTGAGCCAAAGCACCTTGTGCCACTGGTGTCCGGTTTGTCGGACCCTTTTGAAATGATCCGCATTGTGACGGACTTCTTTGTGACATGACAATATTTCGTTTAAAGACTATTTTGAGAGGCATTTGCTGAAATTATAGAGATTTGGAAATTTTAAGGATTGAATTTGTGAGATTTTTTTGTTGATATTTGACAAAAAATGGTTTGATGGAGGAATCAACACGAAAACTGGTCGAATTTTAGGTTGAAATCGGCAGATTTTGGGTTAAAATCAGCGTGGGGTTTTAAGAGAAAATGAAAGTTTTCAGCAACGGAGGGTGAGAATAGGGGGTGTTATTTGTTATATAGATTGGGGGATTGGCCCCCCGATCTGGGGTGATGACCCTCGTTCTCAGCCTTAATTTAGAGATCGGAGGGCTGATTTGGGGGTGGTGACTTTCCGTTCCCGAGAGCTCTAAATCCAGCAAACAAAGATCGGTGGATCGATTGAAAGGTGGTGACTCTCCATTCCCAAGAGTTTCAAAATTAGATAAACAGAGATTGGGGGCCGATTGGTGGGTGGTGAGCCCTCGTTCCCGAAAGCGTCAAAGATTAGAGGGCCGTTAGAAAGTGGCGACTCCTCTTCTAAAATCACGTGCAGTGCACGTGGAATATCCACCCCTCATCAACCTCTTGATCTTTGAAGATCGGAGAGTGCTTGGAGGGTGGTGACCCTGTCAGGATTTGAATTGTATATTTTTTATATTTTGAAGTTTAGATCGATAAATAGTAAATTTTGAAAATTTTTTAAAAAAAGAACATCTATAATTTATGATTTAAATTAAGAAAACTCTAAAATAAAAAATAAAAGCAATAATCTGAATTATATTATGTATAATATTATAATCAGTATGATATGATTGGGCTACAGCTGGTTGCCTTGTCACTTGGCCACGCCATATTCAAGACTAATAAATGCCAATAGTTGGAGTGGGCATGGGTCCAATTGTAGCTTCAGAAACCCAATTTATGAGCCTCTGGTATGATGAGCTTCACCGATGAAATTAAAAAAATGGAGCGAACACAAGTCTTAGTCTTTACCTCTTTGAGAATAGCATGTCCCAAAGGAGCATCAAAATGGCGAATAATCCTAACTCATAATCCTCAGATTGCGATTTACGTGCCTTTCGGTCTACCCATGCAGCCCTGGGCTCGTTGCTAGGTGTTGCAAGTCTGATGGCGAAGCGCTGCAGAACTTTTGCACTTTGAGTGTGAAGCGTTGGTTCATAAACTTAGAAACTTATTATTTGATTACTGAATTTTCATATATCATGATTTGTACTATTAGTTACTCGTTATATTTATTTTCAACTAATAGAAAATTTTACCAGATAAATAAAAAATATAGTAAAGGAAAATAAAAATCTATTAAATATGATAAATAATAATCGAATGGTTATTTAATGAAAGAAATTATAGCAACGTAATGTCATTTGTCTTGTTATAAAATCATATACTACAAAAATACAGCCATTTTTTTATTCAAAATGATATTATACAATTATAATTGAATGGATTGTAGTTATGACTTTATGTTATTTGAACATCTCTTACTCATATCCATTGTGGGGTTGAAGCATACTTCCAGTAATGAAGAACTGAGAATTGGTGCATGAAGCAGGCTTTTCTGGATCAAGATCCGGGCCATCGAAACTCGACCAAAGAAGGTTAGGATTCAAAAGTGGATTCCCCGGAACAAAAGAGCGAGCAACCGGGCGTAAAAAATTGCATGGAAACTTAATAATTCTCAAACCCAAAAAATCGAAGGAGAAACGAAATAACAACAAAATAGAAAATGCAAATTGGTCCGAAAGTTTATACAACTTTCTACTCCAAAACACAGTTTCGTCTGATTTTGATAAATTGTGACATTTCACGCTTTACGGGTGAATTCACTTAAAAAATAAAATGGGTAAGTTGCATTAGAGAAACTAGCTTGTCCAACTCTCCCGAAAAACAAGAAATCTTACACAAAATCAAACTATTAACAATAAGTGAGTTTTTGCCGGGAAGCAAAAAACAACCAACACGATAGAATTTTCTATTCATCAAAAGTAAAACGGTACTCCAAACAACCAAACTCTAACCTAATAGTTACATCCTCAATGACAAATAATTGTACGTGAATCGAAATTATAATTAAACTTAAAATAAAAGAAAATGTTAAAAATTAAAATTGCAGCCACGCATCAACTTATGTACGAATAAGTAGAGATAAAATGACCTAATCTATATTGATAAAATTTGAGTCTCGTGTTTTGTAAGTGCATAAATAAAAGGATCAAATCTAAAGATGTCAAACCTCATTAGTTTGACGACACAAAGTTAGTTAAGGAATTGATCTTGTCACAAACTTGTAAATTAAATTGTATATTATATAAAGCCAATGTAATAAATTAATTTATTAAAGTTAGATTCGTCCAGGGTTATACGACGTCGTCTATATTAAATAGACAAACACATCCATTGGCAAAACGATGCGTCGACTGGTGGTATTAAACGACACTGTTTCACAGGTCAAGAGCGTGATTTCTAACCGTTGCAAAAGAGCTGTTATGGACAGATACCCTATTTGAAATTTCCGACCGTTAGAGACGCAGACAGTAGTTTATACGACTCTTCTCTTCGTAAATTTCCCCCTACCTTCTTCTTCCTCTTCTTTATTTCTCCGATCGTCTCTTTCCCTTGCCTTTTCTGTTATAACTTTCTATTCAAGATTTTGGCGGAATTAGATACCTATGGCGGCGGGTGATGAACCAGACTTGACTACGGTGATAGATGAGATTTACGAGTTCTCTGCGCCTCAATTCTTCGATTTTATCAATGGAGAGTCTGAAGAGTGTCAGCGCCGGGTAGAGCTCTGGTTCGAGACCGCTCTCAGCTGTGCTCCTTCACGTATGATTCAAACTTTTCCCGCAATCTTTGTTGAATTACCTTCTTTCTTCTTGTTTTCATTCTAGGGTTTTTGGAGGTTAAACCTCCTCCTCGAGAGTATTTATTCAGATGGAAGACGACGTTTTAGAATTTCACTATTGCATCAGATTAGTTTACTATCTAATTAGCAAGATGGAAAGATAAATGGAGAGAGAGTAGGATTTCATTATGTCGTACATTTTTACACTCGCAAGCCAATCTGTATAATTCGGACATAAATTGCGGCTGGAAAGGCGTTCAAGTTACTATAGATAAATTTTCATTTTAGGAAATTGATATCTTTTTTTCTTTTCATTTTATGCAGCTTGTGTGCCGAGAATTAAGACTGGTAGATCTATTGATGTAGAAAGTTTATGCACTTTCAGTGAAGTAGAGAAAATGCAGAAGGTGCACATCTCTCTGTTTGCCGCTCAGTTTTGGGATCCAAGTCCCCTTGTTTTCTGACTTTTATAACTTTACAGAGTGTAGAAGGTTCGAACAGTAATACTACGGAAGATCCTAAATCTCAAACCGACTCAGAGTCTTTTGAAATCAAGGAGGAAGAAGAGCTGAATCAAAGAGTTCTTGATGTGGTATACAAATTAATATTTACTGAACTATGTTATCATAATTGTTATTTGGGGAAGAAATATTCTCATGTTCAGTGGTCTTCCAGGTTCCCAACCAAGATGAAACCAGTGAGGATTGCAAAACGAGAACCTCTTGCCCTGAACAAAATCGAAAGTCTGTTGTTACTGTTAGTAATTCAATTAAAAGAGCTGAAAATATACTGTCCTCAAACATCAGAGAGAGCGCTGCAGATATTCAAGTGGAAGGTGATGCTTCCACTCCAAATCCAACTTTGAGAACTCATGAAGAATATCTAGCCAATTCCAAGAAGCAAACGGCTAAAAAAATAGCAAGTCTGGTTAAGAATCCGTCCGCATTGAAACAAAAAAGCCGGTTACAATCATCTCAGGTTAAAAACAACAAACCATGTAGCGTAAAAAGGTTAGTTCTTTTTTTGTTTGGCTAAGTTACTATCTCTAGAAACAATTAACAGTCAGATTGCTCAAGGAAAAAGAAAAATGTATTTTCGTAGGGACACAAGTGTGCAAAACGTTGTTGCAACTGAAAATTTGGCTCAAGAGAACCAAGCTATCAAGCGGCAGAAATTGGAAGAAGGCCGTTCTAGACAGGTGACTGACTGTTCTGTTCAATCAGCCATTTTTCCTGAAATGTCTTCATTTTATTTGATACTAACCATTGAATTTCAGATCCTTAATATCAAACCCCCTAATCTCCAACACAAGTCGAAACTGGGTCTTACCAATGGCTCTTTTATCAATTCTTCTTCTACTGCCAACAAAACTAAGAAAGAAGACAGGAAGGTCCGTTTTGTCTCACTAATAGGTGTATATCATGAGATACATTTTCAAATTCATCGATAGAGCTCATCCTTTTTTTTTGAAATGCAGATCTATGTTCGGGATCCAGCCACACCTTTTGTTTCAGCCGCAGAAATGATGCAAAAATTCCAATCAAGTACCCGAGACTTGTCACTGCCACATGTCAACATAAATGTATCGTCTCGTCCATTCCAAAATCAAACAACAATCCTCTGGTTTGGCAAAATGATCCCGTTTCTTTATAATGCTCAGTGAATGTTGTCTCTGTGGTTCCAGATAAAACCTAAGCTGACACTTACAAGGCCCAAGGAACCCGAACTTGAAACAGCTCAACGAGTTCGCTCAGTCAAGGTGAAGAGTACTGCTCAACTAGAGGAAGAGATGATGGCCAAGATGCCAAAATTTAAAGCGATTCCGCTAAACAAAAGGGTAAATTTCACTTTCGGGACTCAAATTTTAAGTATATCTATACTCATTTATGGAGTTTATTTTTGTTTTATCCATTACAGATTCTCAAAGCTCCAACATTTCCAACAATACCAAGAAGTACACCTCAGTTACCAGAATTCCAGGTGAGAGGAGATAAAACTTGAAATTATCGTCCGAAAGAAAATTCAGTTGTTATTAATTTTTCTCAATGAACGAGCAGGAATTTCACTTGGAGACTGAGGCCAGAGCCAACCAAGCTGCAGAATCATCTTCCATAACCTCCACGGAGTTGCATCATCAGGTCTTTCTTTTACCTGTCATTATCATGTTCTCTTCTCTCAAAAAATCTGTGCGGTCTTTTTTTTAACTGGCTTTTTTCGTGCATGACAGAGTAATAATAAATGGAAGCCTCATCTAACCGAACCCAAGTCTCCTGTTCTCCAAACTTTACTGAGGGCGCGTCCTCCAAGAGTGAAAAGTTCTTTTGAACTTGAACAGGAGGAACTTGAGAAAATACCTAAATTTACAGCGAGGCCCTTGAATAAGAAGGTACCCATCTTCCTTCTTTAGTAACACTTCAGTTAAAGGCCAACTGTTGCTTAATATGACTAAACTTTATGATATTTTTGCAGATTTTTGAGAGTAAGGGGGGAATAGGTTTGTTTAGTAATACAAAAAAACATGTTACCAAACCTCAAGAATTTCATTTTGCAACGGATGAGAGAATTCCACATCCTACAACTGTTGCTGATCTATTCAATAAGGTTGGTATTGAAATGAAAAGTGATTATAAGTGAAGATTGCAATATCAAGTAGCCTTTCTTCTTCTTCTTTTGTAGCTTGCCATAAGTGCTGAACCTCGCCGAGAAAATCAGTTTCCTAAAAACACAAAGCCAAATCCATTCCATCTTCATACAGAGGTACCACTCAGTTCTTTTTGTTAAATACTTCAACTGAATCTACAGCATCATTTATGAGTATCTTTTATTGATGACACAGGAAAGAGGGGCCGAGAAAGAGAAAAGATTTTTCACAGAATTGATCCAAAAGGAGCTTGAAGATGAAAGAGCAAGGATTCCTAAAGCTAACCCTTATCCTTATACTACTGATTACCCTGTGGTATAGTACTGATTGCCTTTTCTCTAAATATTTTGGCAGCAATAATTAAAAGATGTTTTTTTTTAGTTTCTGACTTGTTGTTGTATCTTTGTCAATCCAGATTCTACCAAAGCCAGAGCCTAAGCCTTGTACCAAGCCAGAACCTTTCCAGTTGGAAAGTTTGGTGAGGCATGAGGAAGAAATGCAAAAAGAATTGGAAGATAAACGGAGGAGAGAGAAAGCAGATGCCGAAATGAGGATTTTTAAGGCACAGCCAATTATAAAAGAGTAAGGCAACTTTTTCATGAATCCTCACTTCCTTTGTTATGGGAACAAAAATGACCTGTCTTTTTAACGCAGGGACCCAATTCCGCTACCAGAGAAAGTGCGGAAGCCCCTCACGCAGGTTCAATTGTTTAACCTTCAAGTCGAACATCGAGCCGTCGAGAGAGAAGAATTTGATCAGAAGGTGATAATCTAAATAAAACAGATTGTCTAAAACATGTTGTATAATTGTATTGTACTGTGTTGTTGCAGATCAAGGAGAAAGAAATGATATATAAGAGATACAGAGATGAGAGTGAAGCAGCAAGATTGGTAGAGGAGGAGAAAGCATTGAAACAAATGAGAAGAACAATGGTTCCTCATGCCAGACCGGTGCCTAATTTTGGCAATCCCTTTCTCCCCCAAAAGTAAGAAAAAACTCAGCTTATACTAGCAGTGTTCCTCCCTAGAAAAAACTAAGAAAGTAAAAACTTACATCGCAGATCCTGCAAGGAAACAACCAAGGCGAAGTCGCCAAATTTGAGAGTGCTCCAACGAAAAGAAACCCGGAAATTGATCAGATCAGCCATCTCTGTTTCTAGTGCTGCATCTCAAATGAGGTAGATGATGATCCTTCGTTCAAGTACTCTTGAACCTCTCTCTTATCTCTTGTAGTCTGTCTACAACAAAACAAGCATATGAAACCTTTTAACTTTCTACTTAGTAATGAAAGTACCTTTTAACTTTCTACTTAGTAATGAAAGTACAACAAAACAAGCATATGAAACCTTTTAACTTTCTACTTAGTAATGAAAGTTTATTTATTGTGTGACATGAAAAGTATAAAAACCACTTGTTCTCTCGCCATGATCCGACCACACGCCTAGGCACCTAGGCATAGGCAGCATTGAATAAAGTTAGTCGTCACGCATAGAAAATGTATGAAACCATATTTTGTTTTAAAAACTTGCAATTAAAATCCATGCAACAGTGCTAATCAATTTTCCTCCCAGCAAACAACCCAATCCTTGGTTGACCAAGTTTCTATTGAATTTTCTGAATAAGTGTGGAAATGAAGCAAAACGATACCTAATAATCAAGACACTGAGTAATAATATAGAGAAATATAGTTATTTCTGTCCTGTTTAAAAACAACTAAGTACAATTTTTTCAAAAAAATAATTTTGATAAAGAAACATCTATGATAACATTTTTTGAACCTTTTGGAACAAAGCATTAAGGTTAGATCATTTGCTGCAGCTAGCGTGTTGTCAATGCATCAATTTGAAAGGGTATTTTGAATTGATAATGTGCGGTGCCAGCATATTATTGAATTGATAATGTGCAGTGGACATCTCAGGATGCTCTTGCCAACGCTAAGAGGCCCTTTAACCGTGCCATTGTAAGTAATGCGTTGTATAAAAAAGTTTTACCACTCCCTCCAATGGTAATCAAGCAAGATTAATTTCATCAACTTGCACTTTCTATTTTTCATATTTAACTATTGTCTTCATAATATACGTCAGCCCTAAATGTCTAAGGAACAGATCCATAATTTTTTAATGACTTTTTCATACTCTGAAGAACATCTTGTAAATTGCAAGCAACGTAATCTTCATAAATGTTCTTTATAAGTATTTCAAAGATCCGTTGGATTATTAACACTTGCATTAAAGAACTTATATAATCATTACCTTGTAATAACCTAGAGATGAGCCAGCTACAGTAACGGGTCGAGCTTGGCTCGGCTCGGCTCGTTACTGTAGTAGGCCGAGCCGAGCCCAAGGATCGAGCTCCCGAGCCCGAGGATCGAGCTCCCGAGCCCGCTAGAGATTGAGCCATTGGCCGGCTCGTTTGCTAGTTCGCGGTCCGCCTAGCCCTGCTCCCCTGTCGAAGAAGACAAATAAACACACCAGCAAACACAGCAATATTGAACGCCACTGGTTCGTGGAGGCAGAGAGTGAACTCAACTTGAGTTTGCAAAGAATGAACAGATGTGAAAGCTGAAATTTAGAAAATCTCCCTAAAGAGAAGTCGACAAAGTGCCGAAACGACGAAACCTGAAATTTGTGAACATAAAATCTTCAAAAAGAGGAGTCGACCTCTTTTGTACAACAACGAACGCCAAACACAAACAGAGGTGAACGACTTGAACACCTAAGAAAATTGTTAGCTTCCTTCGACGAGCAGAAGCAAAGCTGCTTCTGTAACGCCCCGAAAACCTACTCATTTCTGGTTCGCTCTCTGCTCTAACACCACCTCTATAGCACCCCCGAATTGTCCTTGGACCAGGTCGCCAACCGTATACTAAATCATCACCTCAATAAATTTAGTTAAAATTTTAAGCTTTTGTTCCTCGACTTAAAATGACATTTTGAAAACGTTTAAACTGGTCGTAGCGGAAGACTAAGTCAAAGATCAGTTTAAATAAAACCTCGCTTTTTAAAATATTATAAAAAAAAGAGGTACCGGTCGACACCTGTACACACCGGTCGACACTTTATTTTTCTCTGTCCGCAAGAGTCGAACCCTGCGATCGACACTTTCATCGTTTTACACTAACCGGTCGACACCTAAGGGCGCCGGTCGACACTTCGTTTCTCTCTGCCCGCACAGATCGAACCCCGCTGTTGACACTCTCGCCATGTTTACCCTAACCGATCGACACTTGCATGCACCGGTCGATACTTCTTTTCCTTCTGTCCGCGTCAGTCGACCAAAGGCGGTCGACACCTACAGAGTTTGGTCGACCACCTTACGTGCAGGTCGACACTCTGTACACATTTTTTCACTAAGTGATCGACACTTTCTAAATACTGGTCAACACTTGCTATGATTGGTGGACCACTCAGCCTATAGGTCGACACTTCCTTCACAGAATTTCATGAAAATTTGGCAATAAAATGACCAAAACGTGTCTAACCCAAAATTCAACAGTTTAAAGAAACCTACTATATATATATATATACACACACACACACATACATATCACCCGAATCCTATGTGTTCTAGAACATATATACAACCCAAGTTTTACCACCAAAGGGCTGACTAACTCATAACATATCCACACCATGGTCGAGTCACACCAACAAAACTGCCTGCACCGTCATACCAGTACGGGTCACCAACTGCAATCCTAATCGCATCCATGGTCATAGAACTCAACTGATAACTCGTCGTCACCTACACCACGGAACACAAAACGTAGGCCTAATGCTTAACAAGTAGGGAACAATGAACAAGAAAACAATGCATAAGCTCAAACCCTAACACATGCAGTTTCTACACTCTGTTTCGTTCTCGTTTCGTTGTTGTTTTTATTAATCTTCCACTTTCTCACGTGGATCAAATAGACACTCATCCTATCACCACTCAGGACGGCCACACCTTGACCCAGCGAAGCGAGATTGGAAGCACACGTCAGATCCACACACGGGATGACCATACAACGATCTCCTCCCAACGTCGATCGTGGAACCCTCTAGTGGCTTCTCACTAGCACGTTAACGACGAGACGTTCTCACTCATGACATTTTACGTATTTTCATCTGTGCATCTCTCATAGAGACCCTCTCGATGTGCTACCACACAAGCACCATCACACGACGAGGCGTCCCTACTCGAGACCATGTTACATCTGTTTTCATCTTTTTACATTTCATACTCGCGTATTAAAAACATGCTCAAAACTCGATTTTTCGTAGTTCAAAGAAAACATGATGCATGTCAATGCATATGATCAACCAACGAACAAGCAATCAAACCCTACCATTCCACAGTGTAGGCTCGAAGGCAAAACACAAGCAATCCACTACTTACCTGGATCTCCGTAAAATTCTCAATCTCTTCTGTCACCTCAAATGCTCAACTCATTAACCTAATATATTCATAGAATTAACTCAGAAATCGTCAAAATAAATCTAAATGATACCTATTTTAACTCTAGCACAAACCAAATTCACTCTTTTTGTTGCCTTACTTTCAATCGGTCATAAGTCTCTCATTTCTTATCGGATTTAAATGATCCAATATGTTCCGTAAACCTCTAAATGCCTACTTTTCAATGCCTCACTATGTTTTACAAAACCGAACAACATAACCTATCAGATTTTTACAAAAACAGAACCGATTACAAACTTTCGGTTTCTAACAAAACTCGAATAAACCTCAAATCTTTCTATGTAATCAACCTATATCACGCTATATCATGTCTAAGCTTCCAAATAACAAAGAAATATAGCAAGGAAAAAGGAATTTTCGGAACTCTAACCTAGAGTTTCATCAACTTCTCCAAAACCCTCCAAAACCTACTTAAAATTCATAAAACTTCTAAAGGTTTTGCATTACATCACAATATTTATCTAAAACTAACTTTTGGTCTTGATAAAATGGAGAAACGGTGAGGGATAGAGACCTCCTTGTCATTATCCACCAACTTTACACATTTATATCCTCCACTCCACCTTAATTCCCATTTCATCACAAAATTTAGGCTAATTACACTATCATTCCCACCCCACAAGCCATCATCCCCATGTGTCTCACTTATTTTCCTACATTTTGCTATTACTTTTTATTACAACAACAACTACACTAAACACAGTACATGTAGTTTACTTCTAGCTACCTACATCCATTATTTTCCTTCCACTATCTTTTTTCTCAATCAAATTCTTATCGTAATCCATGGTTGCTGTTATACCCTTTTAATACATGACAACTCATGGTTGAAACCAAATTCTAGGTGTTACAGCTTCTCTCTTCGCATCGCTATCTAGAAAGGCGGAATTCAGAAACAAAAGAAGCTAGAAGGGTTTTAATTTTTACCCTTCTTCTATTCTTTTTTTTTTTAATTTAATATATTGTATTATATTACAATTAATATAATTAATTCTCTCTTCTCATGTGTTTTTCAAATTTGCAATTTTTAGAATTTATAATTTTTTTGAAACTCTAATTTCTTTTTATATCTAAAAATAATTTTAATGTTATTTATGTGATATTTTTTATTAGATATTCTCAAATATTTTTTTTTATTAATACATTCAATTATATATATATATTAACATAACTATTTTTTAAATTAAATGAGTAAATATCGTTGACATATAATTTTTAATACTTATTATAATTTTAAATAAAAATTTTAAAAAAAGTTATATTACAACTGTTGAGGAAAGCGATGTATCGCCCGAAAAGGGGTGACGCATCGCCCCACTCCAAATCACCCCTAGTGGGGCGTTGTATCGCCCCATTTGTTGAAGTGAGGATGCAAATCGCCCAAGAGGCGATTGAACAGTGCCAGACACTGTTCACGTGAATAGTAAAAAAATATTTTACTTTTTTCATTGAAGGGATAATTTAAATAAATGGTTCTTCGTCGAATAGAAACGTTCCCGCTACGGATTTAAATAATTTAAAAAATGTCTAATCGTTTCAAAACGTTGTCAATTGATTTGAAGATAACAATCTATAGAGAAGTCAGTGAGTCACGGTCCGAGAACTCTACAGTTTTTGGGTCATGACAAATTTTGCTGAGAAAACGTGGTGTTTTTTGTTATAAAACGTCATCTTGCTTGCTGCTTGGATTAACTGACTTTGGAACTGAATCAAGTGATGATCATGGTGTTGTACTTATTTATTGTTTCTTATGTTTGGTAATTTTTGCTATATCATTGTGAAAATTGGATGTTTGATAGTTTTTTAAGATTTTACCCAGTTTTGATTTCTCCTATGACCAATTCTAGTGTTAGTGTTCGAACGGAAATCCCAAAGACATCTGATGGTTGTAATTATTTTAATATTGTTAACGATAACGATGATAAAAATTCTAGTGCTAAATATAATCACTGTAGAAATTAGTGAATAATTAGAACATTTAATTTTTTTAGTGTATGTTTGATTGTTTTCTACTTCAATTTTTATTTAATACATTGTGTCATGTACTATTTATTTTTTTTTAACTTTTTCTTGCGGCTTAGTTTTTGATATTTTACATCTATCTTATTATGCGTTACAGAATTTTTTTTTTTAAATAGTAATTTGTAGACACGTTTAAAGAGAGAGAAGAAGAAAAAAAACGGGAGGACCAGAACCGAGACCAAAAATCTGGTCTGGTGCTAAAAAAATTTTTGGACTTATTAGTGCAAAAATTTAAAAACCAAATTATAGTAGTCCGATTCTAATCTCTCTAAAAATTGGACAACGATCACCCCTAATAAATAGCAATTCAGACGATCCGAGTTGAATTTATCATTCACCGATGGTAAAGTGTTTAAAAAACTTATATTATATTAATATAAGTTGAAAATATTTATATACGCTCGCTTCATTAGGCTCGGCTTGTTAAGCTCGTTGGGCCGGCTCGTAACTCGTAAACCAGCTCGAGTTGAAAATTTTTTCGACTCAGCTTATTAGACTCGACTCATTAAACTCGACATGCTTGTTAAGCTCGACTCGTTAAACTTGATGAACCAAAACTAACCGAGCCGAGCCGAGCCGAGTCGTTTAACATCTCTATAATAACCAAATTTTGACACAAATAAAATAAAATAAAATCAAGCCAAATTAATTTTCCGTCAAGTCTCAACACAACACATAGGTTTTCTTTTCTTATTAAATTAATAATAGGGTAAAAAATGTGATATGTTGATGTTTGTTTCCCTAAATTTCTTTTCCCCTTTGGTCTGCAAGTGCCTGAATCGAGGACTGTCAAACACATGGTATCATAAATATGGCACATCATGATCTACTGCAACATATTCATTGGAAGGCTCTTCTTGCCAACACATCTCCATTCCTTGAAACTGGACTCAAATTTTCATCAAACGCAGTTGTAGGTAGAAAACCAAACCTTGTATGCTAATATTTGAAGCCAAACATAGCTAATCAAACACTCAAAAATCGTTGATTGCTAAATATTTTACCTAAATACAGGGGGGAACATCAAGGCTCTAATGCTCCTTCACAACTTATTCAACTGAAAAGGACAACCTACTTACAGATACAATTATTGCACGCCTCAGATCCACCGGAGAGTTTGTGCTCCTAACCACCGCCCCCAGATCCGTATTTCTTGCCAAACACGAGAACCTGCAGCTTATCATAGCCAGCTAGCACACCAGCACCAGCAACAGCACGCAATATGTTTGCTCCGGCACCTTTGAAGAGGGACTTAGCACCTTCTTTCTGGACGATTTGGTTGAATGCGTCCATTGAGCTTTTGTACTTTACAGCTTCTCCGGAGGTCATCATCATCCTTCTTCGGACAGTGTCGATCGGGTAAGAGGCCAATCCTGCACCTATTGTGATACCCCATCCAAGCAAGAAACTAGCAAGGAAACTGTCCTGAAAGACACCAAGAGTCCAACACGGAAAACTTCAAAAATCCAGAAAAGAACTCGTTTCAATGTTTGACTCATTACTTACCATATGGTTACTGAATTGAATTTAGAGACAGGTAATTGCAACCATTAAACTTGCAGACACATAAAAAGATGTCTTCTTTCTAGCCATAAAAAAGAAAACCTATTTCTGCTAAAAGAAAAAGAAATACATAACATGAGGATGAGCTAAAAAAATCAAAGCTCAGGACTCAACCTTTCAATGAGCTCACTGTATGGCCTAAAACTCTAGCCCACAAAAACGAAGTAATAACAAATAGATCAGATTATAGCCAGATCGAGTTATTCATCTTCAAAAGTAACTTCTATTGCTTCTATTCCAGATATACCAATAAATATAGTGCGCAACCATGTAGCTCAAAGCCTTTTAGCCCACATCACCCCAACTCCTAACATTTATTAAACTACTCACATCATCCAACATTTCCTTAGTCAATATTGGCCAAACTTGTCTCCAAAAATCTAGGCATTACATGATCTGTAAATTCCGTTTCTACAGTGAAAGGACCAATCCATAAAGTACACCAGAAAGATTCCTCGCTTCAACTTCTGAACAAGATATTGATTTATTCTGTCAACAATCCATACGTACTTCACTGTTTCCCTTAACTCTATCATTCTTTTGGCCAAAAAAAGACTTAATTCAAGATCACAAATAGAGTTAAGAGATGAGACTGAAAATGGAGTTTGTAAAACTTCATCAAATAAAAAAACAGAATCTAACTCAAGAAAAATCAGGGCTACCTCTAGTCCACCAACCAGAACAACCGGTTTCAGAGAGTCATACATTCCAAAATAAAGCCCACGGTACACAATAATTCCAATGCATGAGATGTTAAAGCCACGATAAAGTCCAGCAATGCCATCCGATTTAAGTGTTTTCTTGTAAACATCAATTAGACCATTAAACTGTCTTTCGCCACCCTTTTTAGCAGACTTGGCATCATTTGCCAGACGTGTTCTAGCATAGTCCAAGGAATAAACAAACAAAAGAGAAGAAGCACCAGCGGCGCCACCAGATGCCAAGTTCCCAGCAAACCATTTCCAGTAACCATCTCTGTCTTTTTTGAAGTTGAACAGCCTCTTGAAGTAATCCTTGAAAGCAAAATTCAAGGCCTGGTACACATTTGTAAATAAATGTTTCAACAACATTAACATAGGCACTTAAAAGGCAAAGACAATCAATGAAGAATAACAATTCAATAATGACTGCAAATGCTGATTTTGCATTTATAAATTCTCTGGGATTTCAAATACTGATTTTTCTAATGACCAAATATCCCATCCATTCCCCGATAACGCACCTTGATTGTGTTCCCAAAAAGAAGGAAAATCCAGATAAAAAATAGTA
>CM039528.1:2347703-2418756 GCA_022433055.1 Begonia peltatifolia | reverse complement strand
CTTGATTGTGTTCCCAAAAAGAAGGAAAATCCAGATAAAAAATAGTAACAAAAGGAAATAACACTAACAACAGTAGAGGGCACAAATAACTAAACTTCTGAATACCAAAGAAACATAACTACAAATCTTGAAAAAAATACACAACCATATGATTTTTAGAGTAACAAAATCAGTGGACTCAATTGGGCTGGTAATTAAAGAACGAACCAAACAATTTGACCTGTGTTGGGAAATATCTGATGACATTAGTGCTGTTCCCTCTCCAAAGAGCTAAGACGCCTTCATCCTTAACAGTTCTTGCAAAGCAATCAGTAATTCCCTTATAAGGCTCAGATAAGCGACCAGCTTTGATCATCTCATCTTGATTTTGAATAAGCAATTTAACTCGCTCTATGGGAGCAGCAGCTGATTTGGAAACGGCAGCAGACACCCCTCCCATTAGAAAATCAATAAGAAAGCCTTGTAAACCTTTCTCTGCCGGAGCTTGTACATAAATGGAAGAAATTGATGAGGCAACAGCCAAACCAGAGCCTTGGAAGGCTGGACGAAGAGGACTCTGCAGACTTCCATTGAGATATGCACCAGTTGAAGAATAATCCCTAGTCTGGAAGTTGGGAGAGATTCTACCAATCAGGTAGGACTTCCCAGATATCTTTTGATAAATTGATGGATACAGTGGTCCATCTGCCATGATTATGACTTAAGAAGGTGACCTAGAAAACAACAGATGATCACAAATATCATCAGTTTCTGCCAAAAAATAGACTATGAAATGTACTGATTAACAATAATATTTCCCTAGTCAAAAAAATTGAATAGAGGGTCTCCCTAGGATATTTAATCAGGCAGAACGCTCAAGGAAGCAACACTTCAAAAAAAAAAAAAGGATTAGAGTACTTATATCCCTTAAAAACCAAAAAAGCTTCACTCTCAGTGTTTCCTCTCGCAAAAAACAGAAAAAAAAAAATTTTAACAACTTCTAATAAAACTATTGTTAGCTTCTAATGCATCGATTGTAAACAAGAAATCAAGAAATAATGAAATCAACTCAATTTACATTAAATATACAAATTGCACATGATTTTTTTAGTTAAAAACTTGACAAAGATAACAGAGTGAGTTTCCAAAAATTCAAACTTCAGGATACTGCATACAATTCCAGCAACAATAATGTCGAGCCAAAATCCATTCAGGCTAAAAATCTTCCATCAGCAAAATGTTCTGAAAGTTGTAGGACCTAAGTATTCATAAACTTCTGAAAAAAAAAAAAGAACTTAAATCCGCACTCAGAATCAGTCAGCCTGTATTCTAGTGGTTCACAGATCAAGCTCAAATCAACAGTCAACCTTCTGAGAAGAATTAGTGCGACCTAAGTACAACCACATTAATAACAATAAGGTCAGAAACATAGGGTCACTACCAAATAATCATTTAAAACCATCTCAAAAGATCTCATTGGATGATCTACTTTGGCATCTAAAAAATTGTAGCAATTGACAACACATAAAAAAGTAAAAAAATAAAACTACAGAACTGAGACATTATCGCTAAGATCTTCATCCAAAAAGTACAAATCAACAACATCACCTCACGCAAAATAAACAATGAACTTCGTCCGAATATAGTCCAGATGAGGAAGAAAAAAGGTAGCAGACAAACAGCTAGTAAAAAAAATTAAACAGAAAAAAAAGAAGAAAATCCAACAGAAATAAAAGCACAAGTTGAGATGAGGAACCTCTTAAGGTCGCCCAGAGAATGTAAAAACGAGGGCGATAATGAGAAAGATCACTCCCTGGAAGCCTCCAGACTGACGACTGAAAGTAAATGATGAAGGTGAAGGTTTGAGTATATAAGAAGAAGGTCGATGACGTTTAGGGTTTGGAGCGTATGACGCATTTGCCCTTTCTCCATCACAGTAATCACACTCTACCATTCTCGGCGTTTGACCTGACATTGGATTACCTGAGATGACCTGAGGAGGACTGATCCGATTGGTAAGATTCTTACAGTTCTCCACTTCTTCTATTTTTATATTGTATTATATTTATATTGTAATTAGAAATAATTATTTTCTTAATTATAAATGGCTACTTAGAAGTTTTAAATTTGTGGGTTTGCTCGGCCGACTTGATACTGAAGTGGGCTCGACTTGACTTTGGTCATATAACTTTAACTGGTAAGTTAGTTCGAGTTGAAAATTTTAATTAACGAACTTGTTAAGTTGTACTTATTTGAGTCGTTAGACTCGTTAAGTTCAACTAGTCAGATTAAAAAATTTAGACTTTTTTAGAGTTGACTTGATTCGGTTGGCTCGTTTTTCACCTATAATTACAAATGATTGACTATTATATAAATGTAATATAATTAGTATATGTATAATTTATAATGATGCAACTGTTAAATGTATATAATGATATTTGTATGATATTTTTTTATTAAATCATATCAAATAATATTTTTTCTAAACATATATTATTGTATATATTAATAAAATAATTTTATTAACTAAACGGGTAACTATTATATTTTGACACTATAATGTTAAATAATCATTCGAATTTCAATAACTATTTTTTTTAAAAATGTACATTATATTTATATAAATTAAAATTATTTATATACATTGGGTTTATTAGGTTCCGTTCGTTAGACTCATTTAACCGGCTTGACTCAACTAGTTTAATGTGGAAGGGAATATGAAAGTATATTTTATTAAAATGCTAATTGTACAAATTAATTATATTAACAACCCAACTAAAAATAATTAACTACAAGGTCAAAAGAAAACTTAATTAGCCAACAAATAAAATGTAAAGCCAAGTGAGATAAGCCACTTTTCATTGGTTACACTATCCATCATTCTCTAAAAGGATAGTGGTTTCATATTCCCTCCCACATTAAATAGCAAATTGTACCAAACACCTGTCTCTAGGGTCCTACTTCTCTCGTGTCTTGTGACCTTTTATTTTTTCTCTTCCTCAATTAATGATTTAAGATTACATAATTACTATAGTTGTAAAAAGGGAATTGTTCTAGTTTTGATAAAGGATGAATGAAGAGACACAATTTTGGTTGTCATGTTCCATTTTAAGGCTGAGGACTTGCAAGTTAGACTCTTTCTATTTGTTGATTCAAAGTATGCACGTATTCGTTCCATTTTTGAGCTTTTCATTTGACTATACCATTATCTTTTTTCTTTGTTCTTCTAGTTCGCTTCTATTTGACTTTCTATGTGTGTATTTTATTTCCTGCAAATGCGAGGTTATGTCTTCGATAATTAACAGTCGTGCAGCTGTGATAGCAACAGGTTTGACCATCTCATCCTACCACGATATTTTATTTTGAAATATTTTATTTTTTTAATTTCTCTTTTAACATGTCGTTCAGAAGTCTCTCTTTCAACTATAACCAAATAGTTGTATTATGGTAAACTCTATTGTTCATGCTTTTGATGCCATTAACCAATACTCGTTTTAATTTTTGTTCTTAGTTGAGATGCCATTAGAAAATACTTGTTTTAATTTTGTTTTTTAGTCCAATGTTAAATATTGTCTCCCTTTGACGTGAATCAATGAAAAATATTTTCTCTGATGTTCCATCAACTATAGCAACCTCTCCATCTGTCCCTTTAAAAGAAAAAATAATCAACATAGTTGACCTTCATGAGAACACAATGCTATAAAGCTATTCATTTGTTTCCTTTGTTATGTGCTTTCTAATTCTTCTTCAATCTCTTATTCTGGAGTCTCTCTTATCTTTTACAATTAGGTTTGTAGTATATGAATTAGTGCTCTTGTCTCAATTGAGAACATGAGTCGACATTTTTTACTATTTTTTATGCGACAAGTGTTTTAAGTCAATTCATCATCATGCAACTCATCTTTTTGTTTGTGATAGTTGCCAGGCAAATTCATGAGAACCAAGGGTATATTAACTTGAGATCTTTTAAAACGCTGAATAGAAACTAAAAAACGTTTTTGAAATTAAGTATAAAAAACCTTACCTCAATTAAATCTTGCCGACGGAACTAAAGTTATCGAACAATGAACTTGATCCGTAATTAAATTTGTAGTTAGAATGTAAGCTATCAAGTTGATTTTTCAAGTTTTGATTTGAAAAAGATCTAATTTTTCACAAAGAACCAAAAAGAAAATTCTCACACACATTAACTCAAAATCTAGTATATTGATTACATAATGTCATTGAAATTATATCTTTAAATAGGTTACAAAATATACTAATGTAATAAGAAAGTAATTAAGAAACATCTAAAGATTAAGAAATTTAACAAATTAATAAAAAGAAACTAGACTAAAAAAATGAAAAACTAAGAAACCAAACAAAAAGAAACTTCGTGGCTCTCCTTCCTAAATTCGTGCCCCACCTTGTTTCAAAAATTAGGAAATAAGTATTTGCTAATTTGATAGAGAAAATGAAATTCTACATGAATTTTGCATGTGCATATTTTGTTGTTGTGTTTTCATCCCACTTGCCACTAAATCTTTAGGTATTTTTCAAGTATCTTTGGTCTTCCTTTCCTCCTAAGCATTCTCTTCAATACTTAACAAATTTATTAATTTAAGCTTTTATTGAAAATAATCTTTCTCTTGGATTTATAGAATCAATCCATGTAAGAATTCATGCATTTTCATGGTTATTGATCTTGTCATTGGGCCTCCAATATCTTGACATGAATATTTAACTTTGTGCTTGAAGTTAGTGTAGGATCGTTTTTACCTGAAAGGGGGGGGGGGTTGTTTATGCTTCTTATAAAACCTAATAATTATAATCACTAATAAATTAATTAGTTTGTACTTACGTGTATAGACTTAATGATTTTCAAGATAATATGATAGAATAAATTCAATCAATAGCAAATAAGGAGTTAAGGGAAAGAAAAGAAACGACACCGAAATTGTTTACGCGGTTCGGCCAACCTTACCTATATTCGCGTTTCAAGGACTCTCATTGAAGATTCTTTCATTCTCTTCCGAGAAAATCTTTGATTGAACTTCACGGGCGTCAATCAACTGCCTTTACATCTTTCTCCTTGGGATTCACCCTTTTTCAGTGTTATAATACACGGTTGATTTGAAAACTCAAATTGCACTATCTCAATAATGTAATCTCAAGTATGGTTTGAGAGCAGTATGAAGAATTAATAAATTGAAGCACTTTGAAGTTGAGAGAATTTCTTTGTTCGTTGCTTGATTGATTTTTTGAAAATCTTCATTTTTCAATTTATAATCCTTCTGACTTCTGCCTACGATTGGTCGACCTATCTTAAAATCGGTTGACACCTTATTATCGTTGTGCATAGATAGAAGACCGTTCTAAGCCGCTTCGGTCGACCTCTTTGACTCTCGGTCGACACTTTGTGACCGTTGGTGTCGTTGATAGACGTTATAAATAGTGTTTTGTTTTTTTCTGACTTCATCGGTCGACACCTTGATATACCGATTGATACTTTCTTTGTCTCTGTTTTGTATCGGTTATTCTTTGTGGTCGACACATCAATTGGTTCTGGATCTAGCGGTCGACACCTTCAATGTCCGGGCGACACTTCAAATGGTTATGTTTCCATCGGTCGATCCTTCTGGTCGACACTTTCCAGGTTCGGTCGCTACCTTCATGTTCCGGTCGACACTTTGACACTTTAAAATTGTATTTTTTCGTTTATACTACCATCAACTTGACTATAGTTTATTAGTACGAAATACCTTTTTTCAAGGACATTTTTAATTAATAAAAACAACAAGTAATTTTAAACACTCATGAACTATGTTAACATTGAAAATATATTTTATTAAAACATCATAAAAAATTAATTAATCTTAAACACATTTTAAGTTAACAGTTAGTTGCACATTTTCTCACATAACTCTCTCCCTCCTCGAAAAGATTCGTCCTCTAATCCCTTTTATCATATAAAGATAAGTTACTAATATTAAAAATAGCATTTAAATTTCCATATTCACTAGGTAAGTCAATCTTATAAGCGTTGTCATTGAAGCGTTCCAACACTTGGAATGTGCCATCTCCTCGAGGTTGCAACTTGTTCTTTCTTTTGTTGGCAAATCTTTCTTTTTTTAAGTGAATCTAAACTCAATCTCTGAGCTCGAAAATAACTTTCATTAGCCACTTGTTTGCTTGACTTGAATAATATTCATTCTTTTTCTCAATGTTTTCTCTTACCCTTGCATGTAGTTTCTTAACAAATTCGGTTTTTTTTTCATCAAAATTAGCAAACTCGTTAGTAGGCAAAGATAATATATCAATTGGAGTTAAATGATTAAAACCATAAATAATTTCAAATGGTAAATAAGATATAGTAGAATGAACAACCCTATTATATGCAAACTCAATTTGTGATAAACACTTCTCCTATTGTCTTAAGTTCTTAGAAATAATGGCTCTCAAATAAGTAAAAAGTGTTCTATTTACTACTTGGTTTGTCCATCCGTTTGAGAGTGTGCTACAGTTGAGAACAAAAGTTTAATGCCCTGCTTATTCCACAAAGTTCTCCAAAAATGACTCAAAAAGTTAGCATCTCAATCACTCACAATAGTTTTAGATAAGCCATGTGACCGCACAATCTCTTTAAAGAATAAATTCGTAACATGTGTAACATCATTTGTTTTCGAACATAGAATAAAACGTGTCATCTTACTAAACCTATTAACAACAATAAAAATATTATCTTTTTAACTTTTAGTTCTCGGAAAACCTATAACAAAATTCATAGAAATATCAATCCAAGGTTGAGTAGGCATTGGGAGATGAGTATACATTCCGTGTAGTTTGATCTTCGATTTAGCTTTTTTATATTCAATACATTTATCACAAATTATTTGCACATAATGTCTCATCTTAATCAACTAAAAATACTCATATAAAACATCCAAAGTTTTGCTTACTCCAACATGTCCCATTAATCTATCTCCATAAGTTTCTTTAACAAACAATTCTCTTAACGAACACTTGGAAATACAAAATTTAATTTTACTAAATAGATAACCGTCATGCCTATAATAGTCACCATATGCAACCTTTTTCACTTAATTTTCTAATTTTACTGAAATTTGAATCTACTTCAATTAATTCCTTAACAAGTTCAAATCCAAGCAATTTATATTGTAAAAAAGTTAAAAGTACATACCTTTGAGACAATGCATCGGGCACTACATTTTCCTTACCTTTCTTATATTTGATCACGTATGAAAATATTTCAATGAATTCTATTCATTTTGCGTGCTTTTTGTGTAGTTTTCTTTATGAATTCAAGTGCTTCAAATTCTCATGATCGAAGTGAATAATGATTTTTTTTTACCACAAATAATGTTGACACGTTTGAAGTGCTCAAAATAAAGCATACAATTCCTTATCATATGTGAGGTAGTTCAAAGCCGCTCCATTAAGTTTCTCACTAAAGTAACCAATAGGCTTGGAATCCTGCATTAAAATACCACCAATAGTCTTTCCCGACGCATCACATTCAACCTCAAAAGCTTTATCAAATATAGGCAAAACAAGTAATGGTGCATTAATAAATTTACTTTTTAGGAGATTACATGGTTGTTCATGTATTTCAGTCCACTTAAATTCAATATTGTTCTTTACAAGATCATTTAAGGGAGTCACAATGAGCTAAAATCGTTAACAAACCTCCTATAAAAGCTTGCTAATCCATGAAATTTTCTACCTCGTTGGCGTTCTTTGGTTTCGGCCATCCTCTAATTACCTTAACTCTTTCTTCATTCACTGATACTCCACTTGAACTGACTACAAAACCAAAAAATACTACCGAATCTATGTAAAATGCGCGCTTGTTTAAGTTAGCATGTAGTTGATTTTCTCTTAAAGCATTAGAAACTGAATTCAAGTATTTAACATGTGCACCTTGAGTTTTACTATAAAATAAGATATCAACAAATTCCACAATACCAAACTTTCCAATAAAAAATCTTAACACATGATTCATCAACCTCATAAAAGTATTTGATGCATTAGAAAAATCAAATGACATTACTAAGCACTCATAAAGACCATACTTAGTTTTAAAGGCGATTTTCCATTCATCTCCCTCTTGCATGCGAATTCGGTAATATCCATTCTTTAGATCAATTTTCAAAAATAAGTATGCACTCTGTAACTCATCGAGCACATCATCCAATCGAGGAATATGGTGTTGATACTTTATCGTGATCTTGTTGATAGCTCAACAATCAATAGATTTCTCAAGTTCCATCTTTCTTTGGAACTAAGATGACGGGAACCGAGCATGGACTGAAGTTTTCCTTTATAAATTCTTTCTTCACTAGTTCATCTACTTGCCTTTGAATTTTCTTGGTTTCTTTGAGATTAGCTTGGTATGCCGGCCGATTAGGAATTAAACTCCCAACATGAAATCTATTTGATATTCAATCCCTCTCAAAGGAGGTAACACTCTTGGTAATTCTTTGGAAAACACATCCTCACATTCCTGTAAAAGGGAAGAAACAACACTTAGAAGAGAATGAGTTAGTTTATTAGTTGCGAGATAAATATCTTTGTACAATAGTACAAGTACTTTTTACCTCGCTATCATCACATTTTAACCTCATTTTTTCTTACCATTCCACTCATTTTCCTATTCTCCTCTTGTTTTCTCTAACTCTCGACTTTTCTCTTCTTGCACTTTTTTTTTCTATTTCACTCACTCTACTATCTTCTTTTTCATGTTTTTACTCACTCAAGGACTTTTCTCTTTTTTGAATTTTTTTTTTATCATTATTAGCCTCCCATGGTTTTAGCGGGTTGAGAATTATCTTTCTACAATTTTGATCAAAAGAGTATTCATTCTTGAAACCATTGTGCTTGAATTTTCTATCGAATTGTCATAGTCTCCCCAAAATGATATGTATAGTTTGCATGAGTACTACATCACAAAGAACCTCATCTTTATACGTACCAATTGTGAGTGTAACTTTCATTTGCCCAGTAACTTTTACTTCTGCACAATCACTAAATCATTGTAGCTAGTAAGGTTTAGGATGTTTCACAATTTCAAAGCTCAATTTTTTTATCAACAAAGTGCTAACAATGTTAGTACAACTCCCACTATCAATTATCAAACTACATACCTTGTTATTCACGTGGCATCTAGTGTAAAATATGTGCTCCCTTTGCACTTTATCTTTATCCTCCTTGACTTGAACGTTGAGTACACGTTTAGTGACCAATAACTCTCCTCTCACAGATTCCTCTATATCAACATCGCTAAAATCTTCTACTATTAGCATTTCATCATCACTTGAATTTACACTTGCTATATAACCATAATTATGCAAATCCACAATGTTTGTGATTTCTCTATTTAAATCCTCCAATGAATCATGTCATTGTACCTTCATCGTCCTCTTCCACTCTAGCCCCTACCATGGCTACTTCCAACTCTTTGTAATATTTCTACACACTTTTGATTCATTGAGTCAAATCTTGTAGTTTCCTATATGCATCTCGATAATAGTGGTTAGGAATAAATCTTTTATGCATTTATACTTTCATATCGTCCTATGTGCGTATGAGTTGTTCTCCATACTTTTTGGGGTTTTCACTGATTGATCTTACCATATGCTTGCAAAATCTGTGAATTCGATTGAGACTAATTTGATCTTTTTATCCTTAGTGTAATTATAACATTCAAACATACGCTCAACTTTTCTTTCCCATTCTATATGAAGTTCGTGATCACTCTTACGCTGAAAAGGAGGAATTGTCGATTTGATGTTGCTTATATTTCCATCATCACGTTTTGTTCTAACATACCTCTCTCCTTTGTAATTATCATCCTCGTAGTCAGATTCTTCATAGTAATGCTCCATTGGTGATTTGCCCCTCCGAGCACGGCTATTAGAAGGAGACTTTATTCTTTCATACTTCATGTTTACAACCTTAATTTGATTTTGAATAGCCCCCATGTACATCTCCGTATCAAAGTTAATGCGTCTTTTCTCACTCTTCATAATTTTTAAGAAACAAAATTAAAAATTATTAGTGAACAAAATAAGTAAACAGAACTCACTCACTCCCTCACCTGTTTACACTCGATTCATGTCTCTCCACCTGTGTTTTCCTCAAATAATGGTTTTTCTATGATAATCTCACTCTCTTGTCTTTTACCTCTCAATTTCCTCTTTTAGCTCTTTATGTAAAAATCTAATCAAATGAAAAAAAATTCAACAAATAAAAACAAACAAGATCAAACTTTTTCACTCAAAATTCTAATTTTCAAAATCAGTTAGAATAAAACAATTTAGAATTGGATATAGAACTTCAAAAAGGGAAATTTTTCAACAAAGAGTAACTTTAATATCTTATAGGATAATGAATGATACTCGAATATTGTGAGAGCAAGTAAGATTAATCAATAACTTCGAAGTCTCTTAGAAAATAGAATCAATAATTTAGAATTAATTGAGACAATCAAAGAAGAAGATTTGAAAGTACACTTAAAAGCAAATATTGATGCTTATAATGAAAAAGAAGAACTTGATGTTCGAGATATTGATACTCGAAATATTGAGAATTTTTTCTAAAGAAGAAAATTTGATAAGTAAAGAATCGTTGCTTGAAAGTTTTTGGAAATTTTTGAATTTTTTTCTCATGAATTTTTTTTCAAATGAATAAATTCAAAAAGAAGAAAAAAAAAATAAAGATATAGACTTGAATCTAGGAGACAAAGCTTTGATACTAAATGATAAGAATCAAGGGTATATTAAATTCAAGATCCTTCAACAATGCTGAATAGAAACTCAAGAACACCTTTGAAATCAAATATGAAGATATTGACCCCAATTAAACTTTACCGACGGAACTAAAGTTATCAAACAAAGAACTTAACCCCTAACTGAACTTGTGGTTAGAACCAAAAATATCAAGTTTGTAATAAACCGAAAAATTTCGAATTTTATAACTAATTTTTGAAATTTTTAATTTAATCTCGGTTGCAGTTTCGGAAATATTTTAACGGATAAATTAAGTCATAGAGCTCGGAATCTAATTCTAGTAATGGTTTTTTTTTTTGTTGAAAATTTAAAGTCAGGAAGACGAGAATTTAACGAAGTTACGGACGATAAAAACACGTGAAGGCATTTTGGTAATTTAATTAATTAAAACAAAAAAAATAAATAAATATATGACAGTCGAATGGCTTCGGGCTGCTACTCGTCGACACCTGAGAAGAGCGCGAGAGAGAGAGAGAGACCGGGAAGGAGGAATTGCCAAGCTCCGATTTTTCGGTCGACGAACGTAGGTGACTAGGTGCTCGGCTGTGGCTTGTTCTCCCTTCGGCCGAGTGCACAACGACGCCGCGGTAAGTTTTTCCCCCTTCTGCTGTTTTCTCTTTTTTTTTTTTCTGTTTTGGTCGAGCTTAGTGCTCGGCCTCTTTTCGTTGTCGAGGAAATTGGCCGCAACGATGGATTGTATAAGGGGGAAGTACCGTGAATTGAAGTGAAATCGAAGGGGAGCCCTGTCGGTTTCCCCGTTTTGGCCGAGCTTGGTACACGGCCTCCTTTCAATTTCGGTGAGCTTGGCCGAAGTGTATGAGTGAAATGTGTCTAGTTGTGTATGGAAATGATGAAATTTGGATTGAAATCAAGAATCAGACCTCTGTTTTGTGTAGGGGCAGTTTCTGTTTTTGGCCGTTTCGGCCTAGCTTCGGCTGATTGTTTTAAATTCTTTTTAGTGGGTTAAAATAGGTGGTTAGAGGAACGTATGGCCACTGGAATCATTTGATTCTGATATCCGAAGCAAAAGTTATGCGCGTCGAAAGTTTATGTCAGATTTTGGTCCAAGCCAAATTAGTAAGCGTTTTTCGTAGAATTTCGACGTGTGATAGTGGCATGGCTGTTTTTGGTGCGTAAAGTTAAACTTGAATGAGTTTTGGTTGAAGAAAACAAAAATGTGGAATTTAATAAAAAGGGGCAGATTCGATTTTTTTTCCACCTAGCTGCGGCTTACCGTTTTAAAATTCGTCTTAGTATGTTAAACTACGTTCCTAAGGGGACGTTTAACCACTTGAATCATTCGATTCCGTTGATGGACGCAAAAGTTATGCACGTCCGAACTTTAGGCTGTTTTCGGTCGAATCACATTGGTGACCCGTTTTAACTGGAATTTCATGGATTTAGTTAAGGAATGTCATTTTTAACTTATTTGGTGAATTTTGAAGTAAAGATTGATGAGTGAATTGTTTATGTTTTAGGTTGAGACACTTTTTGGCAAAGCTGTTCGTCGAGTGAGCTTAGGACGCCAGGTAAGTAGTGTATGCATATGTTTTGTCCAAGTGGGCTTACACCGTAGAACTTTAGGATTTATGTCATTGATTGTGTTGTGCGTGCGTATTGCTTGGCATACATCATTTTTTAAAAAAGGAACGAAAATGATTTTTGAGCATATTTTAAGTAAGTGGTGAGCGCGTGGCGGTGGTACTGCGGATCCTACTAGTGTGTGGGCCGGTACGTAACCAACCGCAAATTTTGCTCGAGGAGTGGGCCGGCTATGCCGTCACGCGGCGTGTATGTGTTGACGGTGAGGATGATGGGCAGTGGTACCGCGGATCCTACTAGTGTGTGGGCCGGTGCAACACTAGTCGCGGATTTTGCTCGAGGAGTGGGCCGGCTCCGCTGTCGCGAAACGTGTGTGTGGCAACTGTGACCCCGTGTTGTGGAGGCTGGGACGGGGGCAACGTGTCAGGGTCTAGTGTGGCGCGAGGTACACCCTCACCCTAGTGTTGTTGCTGTGTGGTGATGCGTGTGTTTAGCTTGTGGGCCTCGTTGCTGGGGAGTCCGGGACGGTGGCGACGTGTCCGCGTGTAGGGTGGCGCTATATTCCTCCTTACCCTGGTGCGGCGACACTACGCATCACAGATGTGACAACATGAGTGTGAGTGTAGAGACTGCATGTGATAGGATTGTATTGTCGGCTTTTACTTTCATATTGTACTACTTAGTGAACGTTAAGCTTATGTTGTGTGTTCTATGGTGTAGGTGCTGACGATATTGCTGGTGAGCCTCGAGAGCCTAGTCCTGAGGCATAGGACGGTTGGCGGCATGCGATCGAGCACCGAATGACGGATTTTGTTAGGGCGACCCGACCCGTGGGGATGATAGGTGTCGGCTTGATTCTTTTGCGAGTATTTGTTTTTGCTGGGTTGATGTACAGTTGATGAGATGAGTTGTATAGGCATCGGTTGTAGAGGTGTTTATGGAGTGCATGTGATTTTGGCGACGTACGCGTATACTTTACATGTAAGAGCTTGGAAATGCTCTGTATTGTGAATTTTTCTTCATTTGTAGTTGATGGGCTTGTTGTCTTTAAATTTTGATATGGTTATGGAATTTTCTCTAGATGGTTGATGGATAGATATTTCTAGTTTTCTGATGAACTGTATGCAGGGTTTTAAATTTTGGGATAGCTAGTTTTTAGCCGTTACTTTGCCGAAATTTTGGGAGAGAGGTTGAGAGTCGAGAGGATATGAGATAAGTCGGGATGTGTGCAGTGAATATTAGGAAAGTGTGGAGGGCAGCGGAAGTGCGGTGTGGTCGCAGGTGCGCGGGCACGCGGCCTTGCAGGTGCTCACGGTGCGGCGTCAGGTGAGGGCGTGCGTGCGGACCTGTGGTACGGAGGCGGGATGCGTGGGGCACGCGGCGCTGCGAGCAGGCGTGTGACATGGTGATGTTGAGTTGGCACGCGCAGCACCATGAAGGTACGAGCGGGACGTCGAAGCGGGGGACGTGGGTGCACGACACCGGATTTGTGTAGTTCGAGGGGTGCATTGGAAATCTTCTCTAGGATTTCGAGCCTTGTCGGGTTGTTTTTGAATACAGTCGAAAATTTTTCATACTTACAAATGTTCTTTTAAAGATGATTTGAAAATCAAAGTGGTATTAAATTGAGTGAGTTGTGTCAAGTTTTAATGTGTCATAGTGTGTAGAAGTACTGTAGCGCACCGGGAACGTGAGGTTTTCTCGGGGTGTTACAAAGTTGATCTTTCAAGTTTTGACTTGAAAAAGATTTAATTATTCACAAAAAACCAAAAAGAAAATTCTCACAAAGAGTAACTCAAAATCTTGTATATTGATTGTATGATGTCATAGGAATTATGTATTTAAATATATTACAAAATATTTTAATGTAATAAGAAAGTAATTAGGAAACATCGAACGATTAAGAAACTTAACAAATTAATAAAAGAAAATTGAGTAAAACAAAGGAAAATTAGATAACCAAATAAAAAAAAACTTTGACCATATAATAAAAGAAAATTTAGACCAATTTGATTGATAAATTTCGTGGCTCTTCTTGCTAAATTTGAGTCTCACCTTGCTTCAAGAATTAGGAAATAAGTGTTTGCCAATTTGATAGAGAAAATAAAACTTGGCATGGATTTTACATGTGCATATTTTGTTGTTGTGCTTCCATCTCACTTGCTACTAAATCTTTGTGTATTTTCAAGTATCTTCGGTCTTTCTTTCCTTCCAAACATCCTTTTCAATACTTAACAAATTTATTAATTTCAACTCTTGTTGAAAATAATCTTTCTCTTGGACTTTTAGAATCAATCCATGTAAGCCTTCATGCATTTTCTTAGTTCTTGATTTTGTCATTGAGTATCCAATATCTTGACATGAATCTTTAACTTGCCTTGAAGTTAGTTGCACTTTTATTCACATCACAAATGATGCACATGTTGTTCCACGATGATACCCCGCGCTTAGAGTGTTTCTCACTTTCGTTGAACATATTTTTTGTTTGTATAAGCGGATGAACTTTTATGCATAAATTTGTACAATCCATGTTATTTCTTTTTCTGTAAAATCTTAGAATCATTTGTTCTAATCAATCTTTGTGTCTAAACACCAAGTTTACATGAATGTTTGCTCCAAGATATGCAAATTACAATTTGTTTAAAATCCCTTACATAGTGAAATCTAAATTGTTTTTTGTATGCCTTACGTACAGAAGTTAATCAGGGTTATAAACACTTCAATTCTATGACATTTATATTGATATAGTGTGTTTTCTATTATGGTAGGTGAATCTATTATTTTGTCAGGATTCACTTCTATCCAACAAACACATAAGAACAACAACGTATTGTCTGCTTTTGACATCTTTAA
Organism: Begonia peltatifolia; assembly: GCA_022433055.1. Classification (NCBI taxonomy): domain Eukaryota; kingdom Viridiplantae; phylum Streptophyta; class Magnoliopsida; order Cucurbitales; family Begoniaceae; genus Begonia; species Begonia peltatifolia. Next base: position 2,403,595 of record CM039528.1, on the reverse strand, counting down.
CATTTTACTTGTGCCAAATCATTTTCTAAGCATTGCACTGTGTCAGTTTTGCAAATCAAAAAAAATATTATTACATGAAACTCGCTTTTTTATGGTTCATTAGGAGATGTAATTAGCTGTCAACGTTGCGCCACTAGTCTTCTATCATTTATTCATTGGGAATAACGACGAATTTGTTCATTTTTAGATATGTATACGTACTTACAACAATACTTTTGTCTTCACTTCTTTTGAGATCAAAGAAGATAAAAATATATCACATCAAAATAAAAAGAATATACACATTTCCTGTTCAAGGTTAGATATATCATTTTACTAACCAAATTATTTCTGATAACGAAAGTAGTTCTTGCTTGCAATTACACTTCTATGATACATATGTAGCTACAACATTTGATCCAATTGACATAGAAGCTCTTTCATCATGTTATTTTTAAGTTAATACACGTTATGGAAAGAAACCTTGATACAGTTTTTTTGTAGTTTAGGCAATAAAGAAGATATGTCGCAATGTATAACTTCCATCAAATTATACACAAATCTTGATCAATGAACTTATAGTGCCCCCTCAAGCATTTCAAGCTATTATTGAATGATTTGGTGATAGTTCTTTACTAAGTACCTCTAATAGATAAATTGCTGTATCAGCATATTCAGATTCTGTATACAAAGTTCATCATTATAACGGGTGTTGTGATCCTTGATAACCATGATGCCAACCAAGAAATTCCTTAAATACGTTGCTTATTCACCCAAAAGTAAATATTCAAATTTCACTTGAGATTCAACATTTTTTCTCAGTTGAAGAGTTATTGACTGCTGAAAACATGATTCTTTAAACAACTTCTCAATTATCCATATTAAAATCTCTTTTGACATATTCTTTCATTCATTTAGTTTTTTAAGGAGACAGAGAGTTGTTTTGTACCACAAATACTAGGTCTATAAATTGCAAATATGACACTCAAAACTTTTATGTTTATTGTTGTTAGAACAACCACTCTAACAATATATCTCGCGCGCGCGATTATATTTCTTTGCACAAACCAAAAAAAAAATCTACTCAGGTATTCATTTGGGAAAGACAATGGATGAAAATGTTAGTTGAAAAATTATACTACTAGCTACATTTATAGAAGGGTCAAGGAATGTGTAAAAATGCTATATGGATGCAATGTCATGTGAGAAAAGCTTTGGAAAACAAAATATTGTTCTAATGATAACTTACAATTCAAACTAGCTTGAAATGAAAGCAGAGCCACTTCCTTTTGAATAAGGCCATAAGAGATCTAACCTGATAACACACATTTTCAATGTATGTCATTGAGTTCAAAAGACGAGGATTGCCACAGGCATTTTTGCTATTAATTTTGGAACAAAATTCAAAAAATTTCTCTATACTCATTTATGACTTTGTTTGTGCATGTTTACCGCACTATGATAAAGATATTCACCTATATGTTATGGTTCTCAATCATATGTGCTTGATTCTTGTGTTGCAAAAAATTCCTCAAATATTTGTATGAATAAAAAAGCAAAAGTAAAAATATTATCAAAAACCTTTTTACGCAGTTTTAAAACATGAGAAGAATTTTTATCCTCAATATCATCATTGGCCATATAATAGATTTCCAACAATGAGAGGTATAATACTTGATAACTATTGGTTGATTTCTTATAATCTTTATCTCTTGCATTAATATAGCTCCTATAGCCACTCCAAATGCATCAGACTCTATCTCAAACACTTTGTTGAAGCCTCAAAGTGATAAGACAGGAGATTCACATAGCTTTCCTTAATCAACTCGAAACTGTGTTGACAATTTGGTGTCCACTTAAATGCTCTTCCCTTTTTGGTACAGTCAGTAGGGACCATGATAGCATTGAAATATTTAATAAACATCAGGTAGAATAAGGTTAATCCATCAAAACTTTGAACTTCTATTATCCTTGTTGGAACAGGGGTCAGTTTTTGTTGGCTTCTATCTTGGCCTCATCCACTTCCATTCCGTCTTTGGAGATTATAAATTCTAAAAAGTGCACTTTATCTTGAGTGAAAGAGTACTTTTGTAGATTACCAAACAATTTGGCATTTCGTAGGGTAATGAAAAGAGTCCTTAGATGGTCTAAGTAAGTGGTTAAGTCCAAGCTATAGATTAGTATATCGTCGAAGTATATGACAATAAACTTTCCTAAGTACTCTTTAAGTACATAATGCATTAAACGCATAAAGGTTCTAGGTGAATTTGTCAATCTAAAAGACATCACCATCTCAAACAAACCATATTTGTTTTGAATGCAGTTTTCCATTCTATCGCCTTCTTTCATTGTAATTTGGTGGTATCCACTTTTTAGATCCACTTTCAAAAATATGGCTACCCCACTGAGGTCGTCTAGCATGTCTTCTAGTTGCGGGATCAGAAATCTATACTTAACAGTGATCTGGGTAATGGCGCGACTGTTTACGCACATTCTCATTGTACTGTCGTTTTTGGGAATTAGCAGTGTAAGTACTGTACATGGACTCATAGATTCTTTTATATAACCCTTATTCAATAAATCATTTACTTGACTTTGAAGTTCCTTTGTCTCTGCTGGGTTCATCCAATAAGCTGGGTGATTCGGTAAAACAACCCCCGAGTGTAAGTCTATTTGATGTGTAATTCCACATAAAAGTGGTAAACCTTGTGTGGAATTTCTTGAAGAAGCACGCCTTGAAATTATTTTTAACAGATTTATTACTGAGTTAGGGATGTTTCCAAGTTTCATAATTCTATCTTTGAACAACACTAATATCAAGAGTCCTTCCTCCAATATAACGGTATCGATTTATCCCTTTGTCATTAATAGGTTGACTTTATATCTTTCTTTCTGCTTCTGCTCAGGCGCTAATGGAGCTAACTTGATTGTTTTCCTTTGAATTTAAGCGAGTAGTAATTGGAAAAATCATAATGTGATACTCTCATGTCGTACTTGTAATAACTTGGAAAAATTTTAGATTTTTAAATTTCATTTATGAAATTTTTAATTTAATCTCGGTTGAAGTTTTGAAAAATATTTTAACAGGAAAAGTAGATTATAAAACTCGGAATCCAGTTTTAGTGGCGGTTTTATAAATTTCAAGTCGAGAGGGCGAGAATTTAACGAAATTACGGGCGATTAAATCATGTGAGGGCGTTTTGGTAAATTTAATTATTTAAACTAATTTTTAAAAAATATTTAATGTTTAAGTGGAGTGGCCTCATGAGGAAGCCATTCCACTTCGGTAACCTACATACCGAGCACCTGAGAAAGAGCGACCGAGGGCGAGAGAGAGAGGCCAGGAGGGAGAGTTGCCGACGACTGACCACCAAGGGAGAGCACGCTAGGGTGCCAGACTGTTCCGACGAACCAAAGACTCGCGCGTTGGTGGGTTTTCCCAAGCTGAAAACCACAGGTAAACTTCTCCCCTGTTTCGACTCTTGTCGACCGAGCGTGAGAGCTCGATTCTTTCTAGTTTTTCGAGGGTTTGGCTCGGTATATGGGTCGATTTAGGCTGTAAATGTGGGTGTTTAGTGAATGGACAGTGAATGTCCGGTGTGGGGGGAGGAGAAGGACCGAGAAAAGGTTGAGCCGGAATTCAGGTTACAGCTTGAATTTTCTGATTTTGGTTCAGATTATGCTAAATTGATTTGGAATGTAGCTGTTTGGTGAAGAAATCTGTGGAAATCGGGTTGATGTCGAAATTTGGATTGTTTTTGTGTAAAAGCAGATTCTATTTTTGGCCGTTTTGGCCTAGCTTCGGTTGATCGTTTTTAATTCTGTTTTTATGGATTAGAATAGATTATTAGAGGGACGTTTGGCCGCTGGAATCGTTCGATTCCGATATCCGAAGCAAAGGTTATGCACGTCGAAAGTTTATGCCAGATTTTGAACCAAGTCAAATTATTGAGCGTTTTTTGTAGAATTGTGACGCGTGGTATTAGCACTGCTGTTTTTAATGCGTAAAGCTAGTTTTGAGTGAGTTTTGGTTGAAGGAAACGAAAATGTGAAATTTGGGTGAAAGGGCAGATTCGATTTTGGTGTTTTTTCACCTAGCTGCGGCTTACCATTTTAAAATCCGTCTTAGTATGTTAAACTAGGTTCCTAAGGAAACGTTTAGCCACTTGAATCGCTCGATTCCGATAACGACGCAAAAGTTATGCGCGTCTGAAGTTTAGGCTAGTTTTCGGCCGAACCGAATTAACGACTCGTTTTAGTTGAGATTTCACAGGTTTAATGTGATTTGTAGCGTATTTAGTGAATTTTGACACGAAGATTGATGAGTGGTTGTTTATATTTTAGGCTGAGGCATTTTTTTTTGCGAAGCTGTGCGTCAAGTGAGCTTAGGACGCCAGGTAAGTAGTGCATGCATGTGTTTTGCCCAGGTGGGCCTACACCGTAGACTTTAGGATTTATGTTGTTGATTGTGGGGTGTGTGTGTGTGTATTGTTTGACATGCATCATATTTTAAAAAAGGAACGAAAATAGTTTTGAACATATTTTGAGTAAGTGGTGAGACGCGTGGTGGTGGTACCACGGATCCTGCTAGTGTGCGGGCCGGTGCGTAATCAACCGCGAATTTCGCTCGAGCAGTGGGCTAGTTGGGCCGTCACGTGGCGTGTATGTGTCGGCAGTGAGGATAATGGACAGTGGTACCGCGGATCCTGCTAGTGTGTGGGCCGGTGTCTCACCAGTCGCGGATTTCACTCGAGGAGTGGGCCGGCTGGGCTGTCGCGAAATGTGTGTGTGGCAACTGTGGCTCCGTTACTGGGGAGGCTGGAATGGGGGCGACGTGTCAGGGTGTAGTGTGGCGCGAAATACACCCTCACCCTGATGTGGTTGTTGTGTGGTGATGCGTGTGTGTAGCTTGTGGGCCTCGTTGCTGGGGAGTCCGAGATGGTGGCGACATGTCATGGTGTAGGGTGACGATGGGTTCGTCCTCATCCTGGTGCGGCTGCACTACGCGTCACAGATGTGACAACATGAGTGTAAGTGTAGAGACTGCATGTGATAGGATTGCATTGTCAGCTTTTACTTTCATATCGCATTACTTACTGAACGTTAGGCTTATGATGTATGTTCTATGGTGTAGGTGTTGACGATATTGCTGGTGAGCCCCGAGAGCCTAGTCCTGAGGCATAGGACACTTGGCGGCGAGCGACCAAGGCACCAGACGGCGGATTTATTAGGGCGACCCGACCCGTGGAGATGACAGGTGATGGCTGGACTGTCGGGTTAGTTTTCTTTTGTTGTGTTGGGACATATAGTCGATCAGATGAGTTTGTATAGGCGGTAGTTGTATAGGAGTTCATGGAGTGTTTGTGATTTTGGTGACGCACGTGTACTCTTTACAGGTACGAGCTTGGTAATGCCTATACTGTGAATTTTCTTCATTTGATGATTGATGGATTGCTGTAGTTTTATTTTTAAAACTCTGATTTGGCGGAAATCTCTGGATAGGTATTCTGGAAATTTTGGTGAACTGTGTGCAGGTTTAGATTTTTGGGATAACCAATTTTTAGACGTTACTCTGCCAAATTTTTGGGAGAAAGATTGGGTGTCGAGAAAATATGGAATAGATCGGGGTGTGTGCGATGAGGCGTGAAGGGAGTGGCGGTGTGTGCGGGAGCGCGGCGTGACCGCAGACACGTAGGGCACGCGGCCCTGCGAGTGCACACGGGTCGTGCAGCGTCGGGTGAGGACGTGTGTATGGACGTGTTGCACGGAGGCAGGGTGTGTGGGGCACGCGGCGCTGTGGGCGTGGGCGTGACGCGGCGGTGTCGAGTGGACGCGTGCGGCGCCGAGAGGGTGCGTGCGGGGCGCTGAATTGGGGACGCGGGCGTGTGGCACGGTGTTGGGTTGTGCGAGGCGTGTATTGGACCCCTTCCTAAAATTTTGAGTCTTAACATTTTATTTTTTTAAAACTACTTTAAATTGTCTTTTTCGCTGCGTATTTTATATCGAGGATTTCGTGTTCCATCTTCGGGGCACTAGTTGTTTTCGAATCGAGTCAAAAATTTTTATACGTACAAACGTTCTTTTAAATATGATTTGAAAGTGAAGGTGGTATTAAAGTAAGTGAGTTCGCGTCGAGTCTCTTTATGTCACAGTGCGTAAACGTAATAAGCGCACCAGGAACGTGTGGGTTCTTGGGGTGTTACAGTACTGCCAAGGACGTCCTAGTAGTAAGTGGCTAGCACTCATAGGTACAACATCACAAATGATGGAGTTTTTGTATTTCCTGATAGAGAATTCGATGGTAACTTGCTTGTTGACTTTCTTGTCATCTCTATAGTCCAATCATTGTAGCTCATAAGGTTTTGGGTGTGGATTTGTGTCTAACCCTGATTTTTTCACCATGTTCTTGGAAGCTACGTTGGCACAGCTTCCTCCATCAATGATTAATGAGCATGTTTTATCCTTGATTAGACAACGAGTATGAAAAATGTTCTTCTGTTGACATTGTTCATCTATGGTCTTCGATACTAGTACTTGTCGTATGACCATTAGAAGAGATCCATGGGCATAGTAAACTTCGTCCTCGGATTCCTCATCCTCTATAGTCTCCTCTTCTTGCTCGTATTCACTTTCTATTTCTCCAATTTCATCTTGAATTACATAATGCGTCGGTTTGGCCACTGAGCCATCATGTGTCTGAGACCTAGGCATTTGAAACATTTAACGTCTCTTGTCTTATTTTGACTAGCATCTTCTATTGTAGGCCTCCTATTAACATCCTTAACTAGCCAATTTTGGGTAAAATGTTTCTTCTCCTCCACATTGGTGGTCTTCTTGTAGGCTTTTGGGGCTCTGGAATAAAGCCTATTGGAGGTCGTCTCTACTCCTCTTTTAAATTGCCTTTCTACCTTTATGGCCGTTTGGGAAACCGAATCCAATGTGTCAAGAGGATGTAATTCTACTATATCTCGGTTTAATCCACGAATGAACTTGGAAATCACTTGTTCCTCTAGTTCATTCCATCATTCTCTGATCCTTAGTATCTCAAATTCGGTGAGATATTCATTTATAGATTGTTCTCTTTGCATTAAGTTATGCATTTGTAGGAAAAGCTATCGTCGGTAGTGACTAAGCACGAATCTCTTTCGCATGAGAAACTTCATTTCTCTCAATGTGGTGACTATACCTTTATTGTTCTGTTACCTTTGAGATTTGAGTTTCTCTCACCATAAAGATGCATATCCAGTAAGCTCAACCGCTACTAGTTGAATCATAGTGTGATCCGAATACCCATAGTAATCAAATACTTTCTCGACCCTATCTAACTAGTCCAAAAATGCGTCTCCATTACATCCTCCATTAAATGAAGGCACAGACAACTTGGCATGCCTATAGCATCATTGTCTCGACTTCGGTTTGGGATGAAATCTTCTTCTCCTTCAAATCATTATTCATCTTGGTAATCTTGGTTACGAAATCTATCCCTAGGAGGTTCAGCGTTCCTTCCATGTATGAGCTCTGGAAAACCTGGTCCGGTTCTCCATCTTGGTAAGGGATCTTGGAAATCTAGTTCATTTCTTCTTCTAGGCATAGGAATTCTAAAGTCCAAATCATTTCTCTCCCTAGGTAATGGTTCTTCGAAAATTTTGTCACGTTCATCAATTTTTTCAACAAGTTGCTTCATTATTTGACTAAGGCCATCAATTTGTCTTTGTAAACTTGATTCACTCACTTGAGGATTTTTTAGCTTGGGGACTTTCCATGTCCCGGGCTTGGTCAAGATTTTGGTTATAATTTGCGCCACTTCTAGTAGTTATTGTTTGGTACTAATTTGGTCTAAAATTTTAATAACAAATGTTAATTTTAGTACTTATAAGTTATTTGTTTCCAAAATAGACTTTTGACCACACTTAACCCAATTAGGGAACAATTTTATATTCAAATAGGTTAATTAAAATTCTACTTAACTTCCTAAGTTTTAGGAAATGATTATTTGTTGTTTTAGGATATTAAGCGTTAAGCAATTAAACACTAATCCGAATTAGGAAAATTTTATTATTTTTATTTTTATTTTTTAAAGATTTACTTCAATCCTAAAGTGTATTATAAATCTAGGAAGTCAAATACAGAATAATTTCACCAAGTTTGCAAGTATAAAAAATATGCTAAAAAAAACAAACAGAATTTGAGTAACAATTAAGGTATGATTTTGGATTCAAAATAATGTTTTCAATTTGACCGTTTTTTAGGAAAGATTCAAGCGCCATAACTTTTAACAACCTCCAGCATGCAAACTAAATTTAGCAATTTATGTAAAGATGGTAAAATGATAGCTAGATTAAAAATTGCTAAAATTAAATACAATAATTGGATTGATACAAAAACCCTAACAAGCCTTATGTTTGAAAACCCTCCTCGGCCCATTTGTAAATCAACCAATTAGGGCACTTCATTAACCAAATAAATTATGCTATAAATCAATTTAATCTTACCAATCAATCAAGTGTTTATAATAATATTTTGAGATTGGTTAACAATTCCTACAAATAACATTAACATCAAACAACAAATTACCTTAGGTTAGGGTAACCTTCTTCAACAAAAAATAATAATAGATTAGATCCAATTATGCTCAACAAAAAGAGATGAAAATTAATGTGCAATTAAACCAAAATCAAGTAAGGGACGTAACCTAGGCTCTGATACCAGATAATAGCCTTTGATTCTTGCAAAACAAGGTTACGCAATAGATTTAATTGCAATGAAATTTCAAAAGGGGTTTTTACCAATGTAGTATCAATCAAACCCTGCAAATCATACATAAAAATAAAACAAAATAACGAACATATGCATACAAACCCGTAACCGGTCCAAAAGGCAACTAAGGACACCTTTCAGGGATTGCAACATTCCAACGAAGATTACAATGGCACAATGTCTAGTTTGGTCACCTTTTCTCTATTTTCTAAGGTCTTAGAATAGAGGTAGAAAATGCGATGATAAAAGTCTCCAAGCAACCACGGGCTTGAAGAACAATTCAGAGACACATCTATGCTCGGTTAAAAATAACTGAGGAATCACCTTGAGCCAACGCTCTTCGAACCTTGGGAGAACTGACTAGTGTATATTGATTATTCAAAAGTGAATACAAACACTAAAAGCAATGTTTATGTATTCTTAGGTTGGTGAGGGTTTTGGTTGAATGAAAAAAATGAAGAAATGTTGGATGAATCTTGTCCGAACACATGCATGCTCCTCCATCTTTTCGATCGTTGGGATGAAGTCTTTATAAGGTATAATTTCTTCAGCCATGTATGGGATGATGAGTTGTAAAATTTCAAAATAACAAAGCTGATGGAACACGCCTTGCCTAAAAATGGACTAGGCTTCAACGCTTATTCAAGTGGCATAATCCGCCTCCATTTTCAATGTGGACTGGGCTCATTTAGTGCCTTCCATGGACTTGATGTTAAGTAGCTTGAATTAGTAGTGCGCAACATTTCCTCGTGAACGTCAATCCGCACCACCATACTAGCCCTAACCATTCAATCTAATATATGCATACAAGTTTATAAAGTTTAATACAAATAAAGCCAATGTTTGCCCAAAAATTCAAATTAAATAGAGGTACATATTCTCGTCCAGAGGAAGACAAATTCTCCCTTTACCTTGGAGTGATTCACCTTTTGTCTCCCAAGTGAGTAAGTGTTTGGATTGGTCCATGTCTTGAGATGCTTCCATGCTAAGCCTTTGAAAAACTCCTCTTAAGTATTCCATTCCTAGTAATCCAGTGGGCCCTCACCTGCAAAAATAGAACAATTATCAGCATAAAGATTAGTGAATTTTTGTGACGTGCCTTGGGAACATGTCACTAGTCTCCTACGTGTATCAAGGTAGATCAAGTTTTTGAGTGTTACAATTACTCTGAGAAGATGAAGATACATCTAGTATCGTTAGAGTTGTCCAGTTATGCTAGTTTATGGTGGAGTAACACAAAAAATCAAAAGATACTAGATGAGATGGTGCCGATTACAACATGGAAGAATATGAAGGTTTTAATGAAGACAAGACTTGCTCCCCTCCACTACAAGAAAGAATCGTTCCTCCACATGAAAAATTTGAATCAAGGTTCTCGTTCGGTTGAAGAATATTCGACCAAATTTGAAACCCTAAAGATTTGAAATGGACTAGGAGAACTTGAAGGGAAAACCATTGCACGATTTGTGAGGGGATTAAATCAAGAAATTAGTGATGTGGTCGAGCTTCAATCATGGTCCAATATGAATGATGTGATCCAATATGCCTTAAAGGTGGAGATACAAACAAAGGGGGAAAGGAAAAACTTTTAGTCCTCGGTTTCCTCCAAAGACCGAGAGCACCTCCAAGTTTTTGCCATGGATCAAGGAGAAAAAACCTACTTCAGAAAGTTGGCCACAAAAAGAAGTAGAAGAAAAAAAGATAGTGGATGATAGCAACCAAACACGAGCAAGGGATACCAAGTGTTTTAAGTTCCTTGGATTTGGACACATTACTTTCTAATGACCAAAGGGTATTGTTTCTTAAGGGAGATTCGAGTGGAATAAGTAGTGATGAAGAACAAGAGGAAGAACCAAATAAAGATCTCGTAGTTCAAGAGGATGTCTTTCACCCACCCACGAGTCCATTAATGATTATTCGATGATCCCTCATGACAAAAACTATGGAAGAAATTTGCCAACAAGAAAACAGTTTCTATGGTCATTGTTTGATCAAAGATAAGTTCTGGCCCCTTATCATTGATGGGAGAAGTTGCACTAATGTAGCATCAAATGAATTGGTGGATGAACTTGCTTTGGAAACCACCAACCATCCTAGCCCTACAATCTTCGGTGGTTAAACGACCAAGATGATGTAAAGGTGACTAAGCAAGTATGCAGAGCTTTCGCCATCGGGGGCTACAAAGATAAAATATTTTGTGATGTGGTTCTCATGAGCACAAGCCATCTTTTGCTTGGGAGGCATTGGCAATATCATAGAAGAACCTTTTATGATGGTTTTACGAATTATTGCTCGTTCAAGTATGGTGGTAGAGTAATCAAATTCGCTCATCTCAAACCCGAGCAAGTAGCACAAGACGAAGAGACAATGAAGAAGGGAAAAAATAAAACTAATCTTTTCATATCAAAAAAGGAATTAAGGAGATCACTTTTTAAGGGAGGGCCGATTATACTTGTGATGTTTTGGGAAAAATTGGAAAAGTTTGGAGAAACTCGCAAGATCATGAAAACCCTTCTAGATAAATTCCAAGATATATTTCCGGAAGAATTACCACAAGGGCTACCCCCTCTTCCGGGCATTGAGCATCAAATTGATTTTCAACCGAGTGTAGTGCTTCCAAACCGACCGACTTATAGGATGAATCCCTCGAAGACAAAAGAGCTACAACAACAAGTGGAGGAGTTACTTGAAAAATGTTACATAAGGGAATCCATGAGTCCTTGTGTGGTGCCCTCACTTTTAGTACCAAAGAAAGATGATTTAATGAGAATGCGTGTGGATAGTAGAGCTATCAACCAAATCACCATCAAGTACCGTTTTTCTATCCCAAGACTCGAGGACATGCTTGATGAATTGAGTGGCACATCATTCTTTTCAAAAATGAATATAAAAGAGTGGCTACTATCAAATTCGAACGAAAAAAGGAGATGAATGGAAGATGGTTTTCAAAACCAAATATGGTTTATTTGAATGGCTAGCAATGCCCTTCGGCTTCTCTAATGCACCAAGTACCTTCAGGAGGCTCATGCACTATGTGCTCAAGGATATTTTTGGAAAGTTCATAATGGTCTACTTTGATCACATCTTAGTATATAGTATGGACTTCACATCTCACTTGGAGCACCTTGGTATTTTTTTTAAGACCCTTAAGAGTTGCTAAACTCTATGGTAACCTCAAAAAGGGATCATTTGCCCAAGAGAGAGTTTATTTCTTAGTTTCATCATTACCAAGAATGACATGGAAGTGGATGAGTCAAAGATCTTGGCCATTAAGAAGTGGCCGATTCCAACAAACATCTCGAAGGTAAGAAGTTTCCATGGTTTGACATCTTTTTATGGAAGGTTCATCAAAGATTTTAGCTCCATCATGACACCTATCACCGATTGCCTAAAGAAGAGCAAAGAATTTTTATGGACTCAAACTTGTCAAAACAGCTTTGAGTTGATCAAAGACAAACTATACCAAGCTCCCATCTTTATGCTACATAATTTTAACAAGGTCTTTGAAGTAGAATGTGATGCATCCAGATTGGGAGTTAGAGTCCTCCTCATGCAAGAGGGAAAACCACTTGCTTATTTTAGTGAAAAACTTAAAGGAGCTACCCATAACTACTCGACATATGATAATGAATTTTTTTCGATGATTAGAGCTCTCGAAGTGTGGCAACATTGTCTCCTTTCCAAAAAGTTTATTATTCACACCGATTATCAAGCCCTAAAATATATCAAGAGCCAAAATAAACTCAATAGAAGACATGCAAAGTGGGTGAAATTCTTAGAGAAGTATCCATATATCATTAAATACAACAAAGAAACATGATTGTGGTGGTCGACGCCCTCTCTAGGAGATATGCACTTTTGACCGAATTGAGCACTTGGTTTTTTGGGTTAGAATGTATCAAAAACATCTATGAAGGAGACCAAGATTTTGGCTAACATTATGCACTTAGCAAGGACAACATCGATTATGGATTCGACATCAAGGATAGCTATCTTTTCAAATGTGGCAAGTTATGCATTCCACAAGGCAGAATTCGAGAAGCCTTTAAAGAAGCACATGGCGGTGGCTTAATGTGCCACTTTGGGGAAAAAAGACCTTAAAGGCCCTAAAAGAACATTTTTATTGGTCTCATCTACTCAAAGACGTGCACAAAGTCGTGGAGAAGTGTATCGCTTGCAAGAAAGCAAAAGGTGGAATTCTACCACAAGGTTTGTATCTTCCATTACCAATTCCAATACATTCATGGGAAGAAGTTAGCATGGACTTTGTATTAGGCCTACCCCACACCAAAAGGGCTAAAGATGCTATTATAGTGGTGGTGGATTGGTTTTCTAAGATGACACACTTCATAAATTATTCCAAGATGGATGGCTATACAAAGCGAAAATCTATTTCAAAGAGGTGATTAGTATGTATGGAATTCCAAAAACTACTGTGTCAGCACATTTTGGAAGACACTTTGGAGAAAACTAGACACCAAGTTTCTTTTTAGCACTTCTTTCCAAAATGTACTTAGTACTTTAGATTTTACTAATTTTTATACTAGTTTTGACTGCATTAAGGGAAAGCAGACCAACAAATTTAAGAAATGTGTTAGGAAGAGTTCAAAAATATTAAAGATCATACATTCAGATATTTGCAGTCCGATTATAGATTCAACTGGTCTAAAATATTTCATCTCTTTCATTGATGATTACTCTCGATACACGTATCTCTACTTGCTTCATAATAAAAATGAAGCATTAGATATCTTTAAGGTTTTCAAGGCAGAAGTAGAGAAACAATGCCATAAGAAAATTAATATGGCGAGGACTAATAGAGGTGGAGAATATTATGATAGATACACTGAGGATGGACAAACATCTTGTCTGTTTGCTAGATTTCTTCAAGAGCACGATATTGTTGCTCAGTACACCTTGCATGGATCTTTAGATCAAAATGGTGTGGCATAAAGAAGAAATTAAGCATTATTGGACATGGTGAGGATATGGGTAACAACTCCAAGTTTCTTGATGTCTTGTGGTTTGATGCTCTTAAGACGACTGCTTATATGTTTAATCGAGTTCCAATCAAGGCTATCAAAAAGAAACCATTTGAGTTATAGAAAGATTGGAGATCAAGTTTGCGATATATACGCATTTGGGATGGCCGTCTAAAATTAGGATTTGTAACTCATAAGAAAAGAAACTAGACTCAATGATCATTAGTGGCTATTTCATCGGATATGCTAAAAGGTCTAAGGGGTATAGATTCTATTGTCCATCTTATAACACTAGGATTGTGGAATCAAAAAATGTGAAATTTCTTAAAAAATGGTTTGATTAGTGGAAGTGACCGATTTCACGATATTGTTTTTGAAAGTGGTCACATTGATGTTTAACCTACTAATTCAAATGATAGATTGACTGTCGTTCATAACACTCCTCGAGTTCAAACAAGTGTTAAACAATAAATAAATGAGATTACACAAGTTGTTGATGATCTAGTAGATCAAATTCTTGAAGAAGTTTCAGAAATTGTTGATCAACGTGTTAAACAATAAATTTCTCATGAAGATGGAACAACATTGAGGAAATCTACTAGATAAAACAATTATCTATTCCTTGCGATTATGTGTCGTATCTATATGAATTAGACTATAACGTGAGAGCCTAAAATGATCCTGAGGCGTTTTCACATGCTATATGTTGTAGCGAATCAAGTTCATGGTATGATGACATGAAAGATGAAATGAATTCTAACAGAGTTTGAGATCTTGTCAAGCTATTTGATGGTGTAAAAGCTATTGAATGTAAATGAGTTTTTAAAACTAAAAAAAACTCATGGAACAAAAAATATAAAGGAAGACTCTTTGTTAAATGATTCTCTAAAGGGAAAGGAATCGATTACAATGAGACTTTTTTTCTATATCTAAAAAATATTCTTTTTGTATTATTTTGGCATTGGTTGCACATTATAATTTTTAGTTGCAATAAATAGATGTAAAAACGTCTTTTATCAATGAAGAGCTCAAGGAAGAGATTTACATAAAACAACATGAAAAATTCTCCTCTAGTGATGATGAGCATTTAGTGTGCAAACTTAAAAAATCCATATATAAATTGAAACAACCCTTCTATTAGTGGTATTTAAAGTTTCATGATGTTATTTCTTCATTTGATTTTGAAAAAAAATATCATAGATCAAATGTATATACCAAAAGGTCAGTGAAAGTAAAATTTGTTTCTTAGTTCTGTATGTGGATGACATTTTTCTTTAAACTAATGATAAAGATTTATTGTAACACCCCAGAAACCATCCCGTTTCCGGTTCGCTATTGTTCTGATACCAACTCCTGTAACGCTCCAAGAACCCTGCTGTTTCCGATTCGCTACTGCTCTGATACCAACTCCTGAAACGCCCCAGAAACCCTCCCGTTTCTGATTTGCTACTGCTCCGATACCAAATTCTTACATTCGTATCATAAAATTTGTGTAAATTTAAAACTTTTATTCCTCGATTTAAAACAACGTTTCTGAAAATGTTTTTGACAGCTCTGCAGCGGAAATTCGATTAAATTTAGTTTGGATAAAATTTTATTTTGTTATACATGAAACAGGGACTCTCGGTCGACACCTATAAACAGCGGTCGACATTTGAGTCGTTTCAGATTTCTCATCGGTCGGCACCGGAAATACCGGTCGACACTTTGTTCCTCTCGGGTTTTTTCATCGGTCGACACTGGAAACACCGGTCAACACTTCTATGCTCACCACAAAGAGGGGTCGACACCCGTTCTCACAGGTCGACACCTTAATCCTCTCTGCCCGCGCAGGTCGTCTCCCGTGGTCGACACCGCTACCATTTTTACATGGACCAGTCAACACCTGCTTCGGCTCTGCCTGTCACAGGTCGAGCCTCGCGGTCGACACTCCCCTTACATTTACATAGACCGGTTGACACCTCTCGACTTCGGTGGACACCTCATACCAGTATCAGTAAAATCGCACCAGTTCGTAAAAACTCAAACGCACGCAAATATTTCCTCGATCAAAATTCACGAAGTAACACCTATGACTTGAAAACATACTTTCTTCAAGTAAATTTCAAAACAACAATATTCTATTTCAATTAACCACTATACTCGTACCATGCCACCTAAAATCCTCAAAATCTATACATCACTATCCAACTCGAAACACATACAAAAAATTTCACCCTTTCTCCCGCCATGGTTGTGTCACCCCAACATTTTCCTGCACCGACACACGACGTCTCCCGCCAACTTCGATCCAGGCTTGCCCATCACCTAGCAACTCACCTGAAAGCTCGTCGTCACCTACACCAAAAAATACAAAACGTAAGCCTAATGCTTAGCAAGTATAGAATATGAATTCGAAAACCAATGCAAAACTCAACTCCCTACACATGCAGATTCTATACTCAATTCTGTTTTCTTTTCGTTTCATTGTTTTCATCTTCCACTTTCCGGTGTGAGTCCGGCCTGTACCCATCCCTTCCACATTCGGGATGGTCAATCCATAACCCACGGAACAAAGTTAGAGGCACACATCATATTCACACACGGAACGACTCTACGTAACCTTCTCCTAACATCAATCGTTGAACCCTCTAGTGTTCTTAATAGCACGTTAACGACGAGGCGTTCGCAAACTGTGTCACATTACGTACTTTCATCCATGGGAACCCCCTAGTGCTCTCTCAGTAGCAAGTTTTTTCTTATCTGGTTAAGTTTCACATATACATTTCAAAACATGCTCAAAACTCGTATTTCGTAATTCAAAACCATGATGCATGACAGTCACAAATGCAAGACTCAACAACAACACAAATAAGCAAGCAAACAAGCAATCCTGCCCTTCCAAGGTGTAGGCCCGAAGGCAAATCACATAGATTCCACCACTTACCTGGCGGTCTCGAGATCTTTTCGGCTTCGCAACTTGGCGCTCTAACTGGAATACCTATAAAATTATATATCCTGTCAATTCTAACTCATCAAATTCATAATTCTTTAACTTGAAGGTCCTAATTCACTCCAAAACCAAAACTCTCCACTAAACCCGAAATCTCGCACAAATTTCCGTCTAACTTTGGAAATTCACAACTTCTCCAATACTCGTCTGAATTGGACGATACAAAATACTACGGGTTCCTAAGAACGTCTAGCTTCATATGGTCCCATCCATTTCCCATTCGGATGCTCACAACGTAACCGAACGTGGACGAATGAACACTGTTCCAAAAATGTACAACACAGCCAATAAACCATCCAATCTTCCTCATAAATTTTCATAATCTACTTCTATTTCTATCATAAGCACCAATACGCAAATGGAATTCAACTCTACGCTCGATTTCTCACATTACCTTCCTACGTTTTCACTAATTCATCCTATATCCTTTCCAAACCCAGTTTTCGTCACTAATAACACTAATACGTCAACTAACTACGCAAAACTAACGAGAACTCACTGTGACTCAGAAGAACAGAGGGGAATAGATCAAGCGGCACAAGGAGAGGTCGTTGGGCTTCGCAAGAGAGAAGAGAGAGTGGGAGGGGCTTGCTGGGGGGAGAAGAACACCGATGATGTTCTTCTCAATTTTTTTTTTAATATATTTTTCCTAATTACCAAACTGCCCTCCACCTTTAACCGTTTCATAATTCCATGTTTTCGTCCGATTCCCGTTAGATTCTTAAATTTTTCTTTCCACCATTAGCCTTAAAATAATCTTTCACTTAGGGGCTGAAATTTTTCGTTATTAATTTGGACCAAAACTCCACTGATTAAAATTGCAGAAATCTGAAACTAGTTTAAACGGAAATTCTAGGTATTACATTTATTACATTAGGTGAAACAATTTTTCTGTAAAAACTTTGATATGAAGGACATAGGCGATGCATCCTATGTAATTGGTACTAAAATTTATCAAGATAGATTCTATGGAACTTTAGATTTGTCTCAATAAACTCAAATCAATAAAATTTTAGAGAGATTTTAGATAAGATTATTCGCCTAGTAAAGCTTCAATAGTAAAAGTGACAGGTTCCATGAGAATTAGTTCCCTAAGAACGATATTGAAAGGAGGAAATGAAGAATATTCACTATGCTTCGATTGTTGAAAGCATGATGTATGCTCATGTCTGCACAAGACTTGACATTGCATTTGTTGTTAGGACATTAGCAAGATACCAGAGTACTCTAGCTAAAGATCATTGAGTTGCTGCAAAGAAAGTGTTGAGGTACGTCAAAGGAACCAAATACAACATGCTTATATACAGACAGACTAGTAGCTTGAATGTGATTGCCTACTCAGATTTCGACTTTGTTGGTTGCGTTGATTTAAGTAAATCAACATCATAATATATTTTTATGTTTGCTGTTATAGCTGTATCTTGGAGAAGTGTAAAACAAGACTTGACTGTTACATCCACTATGGAAGCTGAGTTCGTATCATGTTTTGAAGATACTTCACATGATGTATGGATAAAAAGTTTCATTTCAGGGCTTAGAATAATTTAGAATTGTTGATTCTATTACTAGACCACTAAAGATATATTATGGGTAAAAACAACAAATGCAGTATTTGAAGTAAATACATCAACATTAAGTATTTAGCCATAATGAAACTTGTTAAAAATGCTTTAGTGTTCATCAAATACATTAGCATTGAATTGATGATAGCCGATCTTTTATCTGAAGGCATGTCAATATCAAAATTTAAAGATTATGTAGAGAAAATAAAACTTGGTTCTCCTATGTAATTTTTTGTTGTAAGAACGAATGTTGATACTCTTCAGTTCATATTTTCATTTTCGTATAATTTACGTACACAGTTATATTTGAGAAATATATTTAAGTAATGGACCTTAAATAAACGTAAAGTTTATGAGCAATAGAAAAAGAACATAACACATTGTGATAAATAGAAGATAATTATCGATTATATTAAGAGAATACGTCCCTATAATTCATTTATTGTGTTTACTTTCTACATGAATTATATAAAACTCAGACCAAGTGAGATAGTATTGGTTGTTGTTCTGTTTTTGTCGAGTCCCTGTTGATGGCAAGAGGTCCCATGCCCATACCTGTTGAAAAAGGAAAATATTTTCCTTCTTCATTCTTCTCTTCAGCAAGAACTACGAATCTTGCTGAATAGGTTACCTTGCAGCAGAGTCTTTCTATAGAGAGATTCTGGTTAAAAAGGCTTCTTGATGGAAGAAAAAAAATATAAAGAGATCCTCTACACCTGCAATCTCATGCACACAATACACCATCAAATTAGATTTAGAAATGACTAATCTTAGAGGTAAAGCAAACCCAATTGTCAGATATCAATGGCTAGAGCTAAAATTTAATTTTTCGCAATTAGGTTTAAATGCTTTAATTTTGATTCGTAAAGCATGTTTAGATTGTCTAAATATTCTAAGAGTAACTAGTTGCTCAATGTTTGGTTGACAAAGTCAAGGAAGGAGGCAATCATAGTCATTTTGGAAGAGGAAAGTTCAACTAGATTCCTAAGTGGCTTTTTCTTGGTTACTTATGCATGGGAAATGGTTTGGATTTGAATAATAAACGTTCCCATTTGTCTAGCTCATGAGATCAAGGAAGATTAAGTAGCTACGTAGAAAATTCAATTTTCAAGAGCAGAAGCTGCACTGAGATTTGTTGATTGTCTGTGTTCCTCTTCTTCTCTTCACTGTTACTAAAACATGCATACTTTAACTAGAGAACAGAGACTGAGGAATGAACTACTGTTCTTGTAATGCATTTTTCTATGATATTCTCTGCTTCATTTGAAAGGGAGAGTGGAAGAATTCTTCTATCCTGGCTTTTATGAAGATTGACTTTTACGAAGATTAGATTAACAGTGTAATTATATTGTATAAGTAATTTCAGTATAAAAAGATATGAAAATAAGTATAATTATAACGTATAAGTTAAGTTTTGCACAGCATTCTCAAAATTTAATTGCATAATTAATTTTAGGGTTAAATGCATTTTAATTTTTAAAGTTTGGTCAAAGTTGAAAAAAACTCTCACAATACGTTTATCCTAAAAAAAAATTTAAACTATAAAAAATAAACAAAAAATCTCTGGCGGGAGTGTTCATCCTCCATTGGCCTTCCATTCTCAACTTTACACTAGAACGGGGGACCGTTCTAAAAAGAACTATTCCCCGTTTGCGGGGGATTTATAAATTTAAAAAATATATATAAAACAATATTCAATTTACCTGAAATTTTTACCATATATTCAACACATAATAGAAAAATAATATGAAAAGCTTCGTGATTTTCTAATACTTGTCCGATCTATTGTAATTTTAATTAATTATTTTATAAAATAATTATAATAAATTGTACAAGTACTAGAAAATCATGAAACTTTTCAGATTATCTTCTCATGATGTGATAAATACATGATAAAATTTTCAAATAAATTAAATATCGTTTGATATTTGTTTAAAATTAATACTCGTTCCTTCTTCACTTTAACGGGTAAAAAATATCAAACGACATTCCATTTGCTTGAAACTTTTACCGCATGTTCACTATATCATGAAAAGATAATCTGAAAAGTTTCGTAATTTACTAACATTTGTATGATTTATTATAATTATTTTATAAAATAATTAATTAAAATTATAATAAATCTTATAAGTGTTAGAAAATCACGAAACTTTTCAGATTATTTTTTCACTAAAAATTTCAAATAAATTGAATATCATTTAGTATATTTTTTTAAATTAATTTATAAATCACGGAGTATGAATAGAGAGTAAACACCCTCTTAAAACGGTCTCACGTTCTACTGTAAATTTGAAAACGAAAGGTTAATTGAAGGGTGAGCACCCGTCAAGAATTTTTTTATTCATTTTTTATAATTTAAAATGTTTTTGAAAATAAAGATACTGTGAAGAATTTTTTCAACTTTCACCTAACTCTAAATGCTAAAATACTTTTAACCGTTAATTCTATCCTTTTATTTTTTCCAACACCTCCTCCCACTGATATTTCTTGTACACGGTCCTTTTGAAGCGTGGCACTTTCACTTACATCAACCACTGAATCTTCCTTTTCCTCCCAAGTCTGTCGAGTCACTACACGCAGCAGAAAATAATTCCCACGAAAGAAAAACACCCTACAACCCAGGAGTTCCCGATTCCCATGGCCAACAACGGGGAAATTCAGACTTCTTACACGGTGGTTCTGAGAATTATGAGTCGGAGGAGAACATGGGTATGTCTTTTCGGTTTGGTCTATGCACTCCTTTTGTCTTCTTCATGGAATTCCCTCCGGTCTATTGTCTCTTGGTACGAGCTACAAGCTCAACCGTCGCCCTCCTCTTCTGCGTGGCCGGCCCTCTACGCCTCCGTCCTTCTCGGAGTAGTTTTCGGGCTGCTATCGATGGTTGCTGCACTGGCCGTGGTGGTGCCCGCAACAATGGTCACTTGGATCACGATTGTTGTTCTGCTCGCCTTCTTTGGGAAGCCCAGGAGGAGCCTGGTGGTGGAGGGGAGAAAGATTACGAAAGAGATTGTTGGGTTTGTGTTCAAAATTTTGTTGAGGGAAGGGAATTTTGTGGCTGCTGTTTGTGCCGTCTTAGGTTATTTTGCTCTTTTTAGGAGGAATAATGATACTAATTGAGCCGGTTGGACATAGGTTTTGAAATTCCTTATAGATCGTTGGATTTTTCCAAGTTTCCTGCTTCTCTTCCACATTTTTGGGAGCTTGGAGGTTGCAGATCTATGGGAGGAGTAAAAAACAGAGCACCCTCTGCTTCCTAACATTTGATTGGTTTCCAGAAAATAAAAAAATAAAAATTCTAAACTTTTCACTCCCGCTTCAACTGTTAGGTAAAACTGTTGAAGGATTAGTAAATTAGAGTTTGGACGAGAGAGTAAAATATGTAATTGTATGTTCTTACTGATCAATACAAATCTTTCTTGGTTGCTTTGGAATCAATCTGTTTGATCCCTTCCTCAAATTTGAAGTTTACAAATATCCAGGAGAAGACAGATTCAGTCGTTGACGAAGACGAAGATGATTTTAAACAGACGCGGCGTTGATTGGAAATGAAGGATGGAGACATTTTTCTAGAGGAAGACTGATCTGGTCTTATCCGATCTGACCCACAATCAGAAACGTACAAGCAGGGCCGTTAGATTTAAACTCACAACTCCCCAATGAATTCTACAATCAGACGAACTAGAAGCTCGGCTTAAACGTGTCAAAGCAGCATCTCTTACTGTTTCAGGCGGCAGTGTTGCAAGAGAGAGTGGCTCAAGCTCCATATTTCCTGCTCTTTCCCATGGAGCAGGTTAGACTGTGTGGATTATACACCTTGAGAGAGAGAGAGAGAGAGAGAGAGAGAGAGAGAGAGAGAGAGATTGACTGTAGCACTTGGTAAAGGTGGGAATAGCCTTGCAAGGAGAGACAATTCAATGAACTCAGAAAAACTCGATATTTTGCCCACGAGAATGTTAATGAATGAGATATTCCTCAACCAGAAATAACCAGAGATCTTGTTGCATATAATTATGAAATGCTCAGAGATCTTGGTACAACCACCCCCTCGTCTATTGTTCGTATTAGAGATAGTAACAAATGAAGAAATTACAAGTTTCCAATGATCTGTTTAAGAATCGGAACACTGTTTTTGATTTAACTCTGCGCTCAACATATGATGAAGGAGCATCTCAACTCTCTGGCTCCTCGTTTTGGCGCTGCTTCAAATCAGAGAATCAGTCTTTCTGTTTAACTATTAAACACAAATAAGTGGAGCGAGACTAGCAAACAGTTTGTGCTCATCATACCCAACAGATCTATGCCGCTCCTTCTGACCTTCTCCTTCCTGGAATTTACTCGGAAAACAAGGCCATAAACGTGATGATGAAAAGATCTAAATTCTTTAGAAGCATTTAGAAATGAAGGAAAATGTACAGTCAATCAAAAAAAAGGTTCAGAAGGCTGGTTTGAGCGGTGAGAAAGAACAAACCTTGTCCTGGTCTTGGCCATTTTCTGATGACTCCATCTCCAATTCAGCAAAGAATGCCTCCAACACAAAAGCTACAACCTGAAATAATATCAAGACGCTTCATCAGAACCCACTTCCCAACCAACAATCGATTGTAAGACGATTAATCCGAAGCAAACAGGCGGAGAAAAACGGAGCTTACCAAATTCAAAAGCAGCAACACAGTTATTAAGTAGAAACTGACGAAATACACGAGGCTCCAAGCAGTTCCTGTCAGATCCTGGTAGCTCTGAAATGGAAAGAAGATCCTCAAGATTTAGAAAAATGACAAAATAGATTCCTTAGACTGTGTAGAAGAAGCATACCTGCATCCAGACTTGCCAGTTACCCATGACCAGCAAATTGAAAAGTGTCACCATCCCATTTGGGAAATCATTGAAGTTGAAAAGTAGATAGCTTATTCTGTTAAGGCCAATGATTCACCATACCAGCACAACATAAAGAAAAACAAAAGCGATCAAGGATACTCATTATCAGCAAGATCTGTGTCGTCCAACGTGGAATTTCCTTCATTAACAAGCCCTCCAAAGATCTTAACAACAAAAAAAAGAAAATAATTAATGGACATTGCAAAGAGAAGGAAGAGGAAATTACAAGATAACATTAGTCAAAAACAGGGACATATAGAGAGACAGTTCATGTCCTCCAACTAAAAGTATAATATATCAGCTTCATAATTGCATCTATCGTCTTGTAACTTACAACGTAGAAAGTGTAACCGTCAATAAATGAAAGAGAATCTTAATAACCTGCAGGCCAAGAGAGCAATATATAGAAAGGACACAGAATATGGTCCCGAGATATGGCATCAAACTTGGTATAAGGGTTAAAAATGTGGCAATAAAAGCTCTGTATCGCTGGACATACATAAGCAGTCGTATCAAACGTAACATTCTTGCAAGAAGAAGGTAACGAATCCTGAAAAAGAGAGAGAAGCAGCTCTAATGTCACACAGATCTTACAGTACTAGACCTCCACACTTTTAGCACTGAGTATAAAAGTGAAATAAAGGAAATTCTCATACCATTCTCCATTTGAAAGAAAAGCCAACCCATTGGGAGACACAAACGTTATAGTTTCTCCAATGACTGCAGA
Organism: Begonia peltatifolia; assembly: GCA_022433055.1. Lineage (NCBI taxonomy): Eukaryota > Viridiplantae > Streptophyta > Magnoliopsida > Cucurbitales > Begoniaceae > Begonia > Begonia peltatifolia. The sequence goes on along the minus strand of CM039528.1, from coordinate 2,379,721 downwards.
TTCACAAGTCATACGTCACAGAAATACACTACGGCAACATACACTACAGCAAGAATTCACAAAAGTAGTACCTATTACCCACGTGACAACAAAATCGAACCGATTTTGACCATCTCTCCAATAATTCTCAAATCCATATGAATATACTTTTAGAGCCATCTCCACGACGTATATCCATCCTACATTCAAACAATCAAAATCACAAAAAAATATTAAAGAGACAAAAAGATTATAATTAAAAGGATGCTAAGTGTTTTACAAAGCAATATATTTCTTTAGTAAGTCCTTACCAAATACAAATTCCACCTCTTGCCATATTGTTTGGCCCGAACTGTTCTCTATATCAAGCTGCAATTATCAAGATTCCCCATCGAATTCATTATAGCATAATAATATGAGAAATCAGAAGATAAAATGAATTTTCACTTAAAAGTTCAAAAAAGTTGACTTATAGTAGTTAAGTAGTAGTTAAGAATAGAGACGTATGAACCAATCGTTCAGCCATAACAGACGACAACGAATTTGGTTCTGTAAATTAACACCAACAATAGATATTTTTATCCTCATGATTCTTAGTTTGTCAATTGTTTTCCTAAGCAGCTAACTAGGTCAATTAAATCATTGGAACTTAACAACTGATCAAGAAATTATTTACATGACATAAAAAACTAATTGAACTTCAGCCTTACTGTTGTCTCGATAACAACTGCTACTAGATTCAGCACGAGAATGAAGGATATTAAGTATCCAAATTTAGGGCTTCGAACAAATGTTTTCAACATCTCAGACGCAGATGAACGGTAGAAGTATGGGTACTGTTCCAACCAAGACGGCTGCGACCATAATTACATCTTTAGATAATAACTCATAAAGCTTTTATTAGTCACACTCTAGCAATGAAAACTCACGGTATCTTCCTTTTGGAATTTCAGTGCAATTGCGTTGCATAAATCAGCAAATTCATCCACGTTAATCTAAACATAGAAAGATAATGCCCAGGAATGTGACAACATATTTTCTGTCGTGCATGAAAAACTGAAAAATAAATAAATCTCTTCAACTGAAACAATATCCTTCAACAAGGTTAGGCTAAAAGCAATGGATATGCAATTAAATTCAAAAACTCCCAAGAAAATCTATCAATTGGAAAATGCTCATACACAATTTCAATAAAAATACCTTGAAATCACGAATATCGTCTAGTTCATCAAATATTAATTCAAAATCGTCCCTTGATATCTTTGGCAAAGACCTAAATGTAATAAAAGGGTGCATATTGAGAATGCTGAAAAATAAAATTCATATACAACCGGAAAGATAAAGAAAAACATACTCAACAATGCACTTCACGACTGTGAAGGCATTCTCTATAATTAATTCTGCAAACTATCAAAGTCCTTCAGAGTATTAGAATTTATTGATTTCTCTTCTTCTCAACACAGAAAGTGAAAATACATAGGATACAATTGAAGATTAAAAATTTATTTTATTAATAAATCACAGCTTCAAATTCTCAATTTTAAGGTGACATTCTAATTTTGCTCTTTCGCATTATAACAATATTTTGAAATCATAATGACTGAAGGCTGTCCAATTGAAAAAACCTCAAAAAATCCTAATACTAATAATATATTGTCTCTTAATGTATAGATGCATTTCAAAATAGTCCATAACAAAATTTCCATAAAAGAACACGCAAAATCGAAATAAAACACCGGGACTTTGGCAAAACACCGGTCTGGAAACACCCACGAGTTACACATTCAGAAAGAAAGAATACCTAAACAATACCTTTGCTGTAAATATATTCAATGCCCTCTCTCTTCTCAATTCTCCTTATTAATATTGCACTTTTCTCACTCTTCACTCGCAACATCCTCTCTAACAAACTTGCCACCTCACACTCTTGATTTCCAAAACTACTCCCTTAGTCATTACTCAACATGTATTAAAAGAAAACAAGTCCACTTATTAGAAATCTTTCAAATATTTAAGTTAGTGTCAAGAAAATTATTAAGAAGAATATTTTAAGAATTAATATTATGTTAATTTTTAATAAATAGAAGGTTGAGTTAGGGGGATATGAAATATTATGTAAGCAAATCTCTGTAAGAAGAGTCTATTTTCCGGGCGATAACTCGTAGTGTTTTTCGAATTTAGTATTGTAACTAAGATTTGCAGCTTTCTACTTTTCGTTTGTGTGTTCTTTTGCTCATCTTATTGCAATTGAGACGTATAATGTTTAGCAGCTAGTTTTCACGATGAAACAACATAAGGTTCTAAGAATATGGTCGAACAAGTTATCAAATAATAGAAAAGGTTATTCCAAGAAAATATTAAATATTGAACACAAGATAATCAAGTGATGTTATCCTAATAGAAACTGCAACAACAATAATTGACCATGAAGTACACTTAAAATTCTACAACTCTTTTTAATCCATGCCGCACATGAGAGTTGTAATTTTTTTAAGCACTTCTAGCACTACCCAATCAAATTTCCTCATCTCTCACTAAGGGTCTTTGAAAAAACCAAGAAATTTTAAAAACAAGGGATGCTTTTGAACCTGTATTTGTTTAGCTCTTCAAACAGTTGTACGCACTGCTCTTTGTCAATAAATCCATCATTCTGAAAAGGAAGAGAAACACCACATATAAAATAAACTAAACAATACTGATGTAGTTTGTGGTGTACCAATTCGCTGATGATGATGATTCGATTATTAACATTGTAACTACGTCAAACATTAGCATTTCAAGTTTTGAAAGAAACATGAAAACAGTCACATTTAAAAGTTGAATCCATGGAAAAATGAAGTTATCATAACTGGGGAAAGTTAAGTAGTATAGGATGACAGACACATCGACTGAGCATGCAAGAAAGAATTTATAAACTGCGGGTATGTCACAACAATGAGTAGAGTGAGTTCTCAGAAAGCAAAACTTATTGACTGGAGAGCAGTTGGTCGTCCTTTCACTTTTCTTCTTACTCCCACCACTATCTTAAGAGTTAACTATGATTATCAGTTAAGCCAAAAACCAAACTTTGCTTGTGACAACTTACATTATTATCAATAAGACTAAACGCTTTCTTCAATGTACTTATCCTTTTGCGATCCTTCTCTGAAACTTGCTTTACTAGCTACACCAAGAAAAGGCAGTCTATATTAATATAAACCTCGAATTTTGATATTGTTGGGGTAAACTACAGATTGGAAACAAAACAAATCAAACAACTGAATTTCAGCAAGGTCATAAAGATGAAACCCAATACCTGACTTTTAAAACTGTCGTATACAACAGCAAGAACCAAGTTTGTGACAAAATATACTCCCAATAGAATGTAGAGGACGAAAAACAAGCAATACCACCGTGAAGCCCTAAACAGGTGACAAAGATGACCATAATATGATATCAAAATCCTTTAAAAAAAACATGATGCTGACAATAACGAGAAATATCTATGAAGGTGTAATACTACATATTTCTTCTCCAATTACAAACAGCTTTACGTAGAACTAGTGCTTCAGAAGGATAAGAAAGTTAGGATTTTTTCAAAACAAACAGAAAGCTTATCAAATTCATTAAAAGGAAATTGTACAACTGCACTTAAAAAATATTTACTCGCTTAAAAGAAACCTCTTACTTGTATGCTGGTATCCAAACATCTGGATTATTGGACGTGGTAAATAACACAAACATTTGATATAAAGTGGTGCCGAATGATGTAAATACAGCTGTTCCTTCTTGTGTATCTTCAAACATGACATATGCTACCCAACTGCAGAAAACAAGAAATAAAATCCCCAAAGCCTGAAATTGAAGAAAAGAGATATTTAACAAAAGTTCCAGAAGGAAAATTGATAATATATGCTTATCTTACATAGGTTAAATGCTTCAACTATATTATCCTGAATTATTTGAAGCGTAAATTAAACTTATCCCAGGAAGAAAAAAATTATGACAAGATAATGAACAAACCAAGACGTTCAAATATGTGCCCAGCATTCCAGCCAAGATGAGGATGCTATCTCGTAAATCCCTGATAAGAATTGAATCAAATGAAAACTATATCAATGGTCATACTTGCCTGATAGCAAAGGCATGCAAAGAAGCACCAACAAAAGGAATGAGTAAACTTGTCTGGATATTTGGGTCATTAGATAAGCAAAAATGTGTGAACATTCAATATGAGATTATTTCTTAGGAAATTTAATCACTAGAATTTGAACTATAGTTGCCAATACATTTTTCAACACGAACTTTCCTCACTGAATTAAAAATATAAAAAAGGCAAGGAAAAGCCAAAAAAGTTACTTCCTCTACCACAAGGGACTAGCTAAACTGATTGTTTCAAGGAGATCTATACTGCAACCTAAGGTTCAATTCCTATCCTACTAACCATTTGATACACTTTCAATGCTCATTAATCGATCACAGTCTAAAGTTCAAGTTTCAATTAATTTTTATGTTGACAAGTGCACTATTTTTGCAGGTGAAGGCTTACTGGATTGTTTGGACTGTAAAACAACCTCTCAAGTCATGGACAAACCAACCAACTTACTGACATGGAATACACATGAAGAAACAACTCAAGTTCAAACAAGAATTTGTCTTTTCGGAATCAAATCTATATAATTTCCAATTATTTCATTTATTTGGCAAACGTTGGCCTTATTGTTATTTTATAAAAACATGGATTAAATTGTTTGGTTAAATTAGATGAATGCTCAGTTAGTGGTGGTAAAAGCATAACACACAAAGCTTTGAAGACTAAGACCAAGCAACAAGGAAGTTTGACCCAAAAAAGAAAGACACTACAAGGAGAAGCCCGGTCCATCATCAAGAAAGAGGATGTCATTATGTTTTTAAATTTGAGTTACCAGCTCCTTACACAAATTAAGGGATTGAGGATCAACTTGTTGAAGAAGAAATCATCTCAACCATTAATTGAAGATTGGAGCATCGCACACCTACGGTCGAGATGAAAAAAAGTTTTGTGTGAAATTACCTTTAAACCACCTTAGCGTTTAGTTAAAGAGCATTGTTTTTAGAGTTTGTATCCAGTTTTAGATTGATTTTTGGAGTGAGAACAAGTAGACCATTTTCTTATAATCTCGGATTATCTTCATCATCATCTTCAAGGTTAGTCATCAGATTGTTCATCAATTTGGGTGGAGATTGTGTCTCCAATTATTGTCAAGTTCGTGGTTGCTTGGTGATTTTTATTCCTCATCTTATCTTCATCCTAACTAAGAGCTTAGTTAGAAGAGAAAAGTTGAGTCAACCAAGCCTTGTACCATTATGATTTTCCTTAGAAAATCACATACACCCGAAAGTCCTTTCGGGCCAATTACGGGTATTTGTTTTATCTTTTTCCGTGTGATTATATTCTACCATGAAACTTGCAGGAAATACTCTTAACTTCTAAAATAGTCTATTCTTCTGAATTTCATTACAATTGATTGTTGTTTGATTGAAATTTAGATTACATATTCAAGAAGTATTCTTGGATTTAGCCGAGTAACATTTTCTGTAACTTGTGTGCATAACCTTTGTTTTGCAGGATCAAAGGTTATCGGAGTTATGGTTTGCTTCCCTTACCTTATTGTGTGATTTAATTAAACCTTAATTGCATATCATTTAGTGAATCAAAGTTTGTTCTAATCGGATTAATTGTAAGGTTGAGGAGGGTGCTTCACCTTAGGCTAATTTTTAAAATTTTGATTGGTAATTCAATAGCACGAATTGATTAGCTATTTTTGTTCCAAGATTATTCACGTATATGATCTGATTTGCTGGGTTAAAAAATTGATTGATAACACTATCAAATCATTTTAGTAAAACTAGATCTAATCAGTTATTTGTTAATCTAAAATTTAGGGCTAATTAGTTTACTTAAAATTTCAATTGGTAATTCAATAGCACGCATTAGTTAAATTTTTATCTACTGATTATGATACGATTTGCACGTTTAAATTGGTTGATAGCACATTCAATTTGTTTGAAAATTTTAAGACTTAAAATTGGTTAACCTAAGTTGTTTTTCTAGTTGGTTTAATTTGCAAAGAGCCGAGGAGGTTTCTAACCTAAGTCGTGAAATAGTGGTTAGGAAATTTTTTATTAATCCACAAGGTCTATCCTAACTAATCAAGTAACTTTCTTCATTTTTAGGGATTTAGGTAAGGACTTATTCATTATTAATTATCATTAAAAATTTTTAAAAAAATATTACTTAAGTTTCCTTTTTTTTCGGTTGTTAGTAATCAACCATTCGTAAGACTTATTTAAGTTTTCTAAAATTTAGGAGTTAAGTAAATTTTAATCATGACTATCCATAGTTGCCTTAATTACAACCCCACCTTTGAACAAACTCGTGATATGAATACTCCCCACTCCAAAAATCTTCAAATAGGAGAATCAAGTTTATAAGGTCAAATTGATAACCTCAATCAAATGATGAAACAAGTTGGAAAAACTTGATGATCGGAATAAGCCTAATGAATATCACAACAATTTACAAAAACCATTATCTAGGGAGAGGAATGATGTGTGTTTTAGATCACCCTTCCCGAAAAGAAGATATGAATCGAAATTTCTAGAGCCTTTGCCAAGGAGGAGAATCGGACCAGATTTCCATGAGCCCATGCAACGAAATGATGTAGAACCCCCAAAGAATAGATTTCAAGATCGAGACTCTCAAGATGAAGAATGGATAGAGGGGGAAGAGGAATTCATTCTACATCGACGAAGAGGCAGTAATGATTTTAGACATGCCAGACTAACAATACCCCCGTTCAATGGATCTTGCAACGGAGACACGTACTTGGACTGAATAGACAAGGTCGAAAAGATTTTTGAATACTATGGATATACGGATCGTACCATGATACAACTGGTAGGAGTCATGATAACCGACTATGCATCTTTATGGTGGGAGAATTTGAAGACCCAAAGGTGGCAAAACCATGAAGGTCACGTTACCACATGGCGAGAAATGAAGTACTTAATGAGGAAACAGTTCGTACCAAGCCACTATCGACAAGATCTTTTCCTAGAAATGTAAAGTCAAATGCAAAAGGAACAATCAGTAGAAGAATAACTTACTAAGTTTGAAATGTTAAGGATAAGAGGAGAATGGAATGAACCAGAAAAACAAGTGATCGCTAGGTTTCTTCGAGGATTAAATCGAGAAATTAGTAATGTAGTTGAATTACATCCTCTCAACTCATTAGATTCGGTTGCTCAAATGGCTGTCAAAGTCAAACAACAATTGAAAAAGGAGGGAAGGACAACCCCTAGCAGATTTACGCCCAAGGGTCCAGAGACTAACGAGAAGATCATTAAGGTGGAAGAGAAGCAATCTTTCACCAAAAGTTGGCCACCTAAGGAGATCAATAAGAAACTTACAATAGCGGACATTAATCAAAGTAAGGCTAGAGATATTAAATGCTTCAAGTGTCAAGGTCTTGGACACATGATGGCCCAATGTCCTAACTGTAGAGTTATGGTAATTCAAGAGGGTACCGGAGAAATAGAAAGCAAGGACGAACATGAGGAGGAGGCTATAGACAAGGATGAATCCGAAGATGAGGTTTATCATGCCCACGATGGACCTCTTTTAATGGTCATACGATGAGTACTTGTATCAAAAACTATAGATGAGCAATGCTAACGAGAGAATATCTTTCATACTCGATGTCTAATCAAGAATAAGGTATACTCGTTAATCATTGATGGAGGAAGTTGTGCTAACGTAACTTTCAAGAACATGGTTGAAAAATTAGGGGTAGACACTAGTCCACACCTAAAACCTTATAAGTTACGATGGTTGGACGATAGAGATGACGTGAAGATCACTAAGCAAATTACCATTGAATTCTCTATCGGAAAATATAAGGACTCTATTCTTTGTGACATCGTACCTATGAATGTCAGTCATCTACTTCTAGGACGTTTTTGGCAATATGACCGCAAGATAACCCATGATGAATTATCAAACCAATTCTCCTTGAAATTCGGAGACAAAATAATTAGATTAACACTTTTATTACCAAAACAAATAACCAAAGATGAAGAGGCCAAAAGAAGAGAAAAGGGCAAGACTAGCCTTTTTATGTCAAAAGGAGACTTAGAAGGTAAATTTATGCCAACAAACTATGAAAGAAAAGTTAAGATTACAGAGCTATTGAGTACTCTAAAGAAACCACTCCCTAACGAAGATCCCTATCTTGGAATGGAGATAGAAAAACAGGAGTTCATCTTTTTCAAGACCAAAGAATTAGTGGAACCCCTTGTGTATAAAGATATTGTTAGTTCCATACCGACCCAAGAAAAGAAGGGAATGTCATCCCTACTTATAAAAGAGAATTTTGTGAAGCACATTAATTGGACAGACCTAATTAAGGATCCCTTCGGTATTAATGCACCCAGGCTGCAACCAACAAAATTTTTTAGAGATGAGGACACAAATTTGTTTGTTAAAAGTTTTGACCTAGTCCCGAAGTGGGGGAGTTATATGGTTAGCATTGTGAGGTTTGTGAAAATTGAGAATTGGACTGACTATAAACTCCGAGATTGGTGTGAAAAGTATATGGGAGCCATCCCCAAAATTCGACCAAGCCCTTCGCCGAATTTTATAAACAATGAGTTTGTCCTCTTTGTAGATACCACCAATAGAGGGCCTGGAGGATCAAAGCCCAATAATCATAAAGGGCTTGCGGTACTAAGAGCATTATCTAACCAATATAAAAGGTTTAAAGTAATCAAGAGGGTGAAATACAACAACCCTCATGCATGGCAGGGCCACAAACCACTTGCATGGCTCATCCACATATGGGAGCGAGGAAAAGAAGACCACGTAGATTCGAGCAATCTGTTGGATTTGAGGTCAAATCCTCTCTCACTTGGAGAGGATGATACACTTCCAATGCCATTAATCGATCACAATCTAAGGCCCAAGTTTCAATTAATTTTTATGCTGACAAGTGCACTATTTTTGCAGGTGAAGGCCTACTACATTGTTTGGACTGCAAGACAACCTCTCAAGTCATGGACAAGCCAACCAATTTGCTGACATGGAATACACACGAAGAAACAACTCAAGTTCAAATGGGAATTAGTCTTCTCGAAATCAAATCTACGTGAGAATTTGTCTTCCCGAAATCAAATCTATGTAATTTTCAATTATTTCATTTATTTGGCAAACGTTGACCTTATTGTTATTTTATAAAAGCATACATTAGATTGTGTGATTAGCTTAGATATATGCTAAGTTAGTGGTAGTAAAGGCATGACACACAAGGCCTTGAAGACCAAGACCAAGCAACAAGGAGATTTGGCCCAAAAAAAAAGTCATTACAAGGAGAAGCCCGGTCCATCATCAAGAAGGAGGGCGCCATTATGTTTTTGAATTTGAGTCACCAGCTCCTTACACAAAGTAAGGGATGGAGGATCAACTTGCTGAAGAAAAAATCATCTCATTAATTGAATATTGGAGCATTGCACACTTATGGTCGAGATGAAAACAACAAGTTTTATGTGGAATTACCTCTAAATCCCCTTAGGATTTAGTTTAAGAGCTTTGTTTTTAGTGTTTGTATCCAATTTTGGATTGATTTTTGAAATGAGATCAAGTAGACCATTTTCTTATAACCTCATATTATCTTTATCATCATCTTCAAGGTTAGTCCTCGGATTGTTTATAAATTCGGGTGGAGATTGTGTCTCCAATTATTGCCAAAAGTCCACGGTTACTTGGTGCGGATTGTTTATAAATTCGGGTGGAGATTGTCTCTCCAATTATTGCCAAAAGTCTGCAATTACTTGGTGATTCTTATTCCTAATCTTATCTTCATCCTAACTAAGACCTTAGTTAGGAGGGAAAAGTTGAGTCAACCAGCCCTTGTGCCATTATAATTTTCCTTAGAAGATCACATACACCCGAAAGTCAAAAGTTACTCTTGGGCCGGTTACGGGTATTTGTTTTATCTTTTTCCATGTGATTATATTCTAACATAAAATTTGCAAAAAATACTCTTGACTTATAAAGTAGTCTATCCTTCTAATTTCATTGCAATTAGTTATTGTTTGATTGAAATTTAAATTGCATATTCAAGAAGTATTTTCGAATTTAGCCAAGTAACCTTCTTTGTGACTTGTGTGTATAAGATTTGTTTTGCATAATCAAAAGTTATCACCATTCACCTAGGTCAATGTGTTAATCTTCATCAAGCAGTTAATGTAAAATTCTGTTACCCTTCAAAAGACCATCATATCGAATTGGGGAGGAATGCTACAAGGGTTAATCAAATTTTATCAGAAATACTAAGAGAAAAGACTATTGCGAGAATAATCGAACGGAATGTAAAATAACATACACGAATAGTCACGAATCTAGAGAAAACTCTAGAGGAAAACCACAAGTTCGGTAAAAAACTCAGAATACTCTCAATAAAAGAGATAAAAACATATTTTTGATAATAGATGATTGATAATTGATAAAACTCTCAACAATACCACTCTCCCATTGTATAGACTTTTTTGGACGGTTACAAGTTGCTTTCACCACACTCACTTCATTTTTGTGCTCATAACAAACCATCCTACTGATTTTTAGGCATCTAATTACATTTGTACCTCCAATAATTTCCTTTACCTTAATTCCTATCAAAAACCATCTCAACAATTGTGCAATAAAGACAGGTTCAAGAGGTTCCCATTACCAGCCAATATCTGTCCAATATCTCCTGCCCTCTCTTAGTTCCAGGGGCATGGAGAAAACAGTTTCTTTTGAAGATCCAAACAAATAGAAATACACACGTCAAATGCCAAAAACGGACCCTTTATTTTCAAGAACTTTTTTCCAACAAAAATAAACAAAACAAAATGAGTCTCATGTGTGCACATATGGGAAGAAATTAATACTGTCATTACCTGATATTCATGATGAAAAAGACAACTCTCATATATGGAGCAAGTCTGAGCGGAAGGTAATCAAAGGCCACAGGTGACAAATATATAGTATAAACAATTAAGTCAGCCACCAAAATCAGAAGGCAAGCAACCTAAAAGGAGAAAACTATAATGTACCATAAAGCTAGGGATAACAAACATCAGAATGAAAATTTTAATCAACAAACATGTGATTGATTTTCCTTTTCCAGAAAATCTAGAAAACCATAAAGATCGGTCATGGATTTTCATGTTAGGAGAACGTAAGAAGAAAATACACATAAGCCCGTCAATATATCAATTGTTTAATTCCTTTTTATGGGTTTTTTTTCATGTTTCTGCTGCATTAAATGTTAAATGCATTGAAAGTTAGATAACTGGTCGTTTTAACAAGGAATTCATTGGATGTGACTCTATTTTTTAGATGTCAATCATATTGTAACCAAAATAATTCTTGTGGTAATGACGTATATCCCAATGTTTCTCATATAAAGCTGAGGAACTAATCTAATCCTTGATCATTATAAAAAAATAAGCCACATTTATCATATATTGAAAAATGAACTCAGGATGAAGAAGTATGGCACAGTTAAGTCAATAATAAAAGTCAAACAAATAGTTGCCTGTATGAGAAAAAATAATAATAAATTACATGGATTCAATATGATCAACCGAATACTATACAACAAATCATCACATCATTCGGAATCATGGTTCAAGTAATGCAGTTTGACTATTGTATTGACAACAAAGAAGTCATACCTTTAATTTATTTAAAGGATTTTTCCAAAAGAGGCCGAACCCTTCATATGTAATTGGAAAGAAAGTATGAATTAGAAGCAGTATCAAAGTTACGCCCTGCATAAAATAAGTTTAAGTCAAGAAAGCTGCAAAAAAGAAAAACAATAGAATATCCAGTACATAGTGATAAGAGAGTTTGCATAGTGCGACTATGACAACCATACTTATCACCAAGCTTAAAATAACATAACAATGAGAAGATGCGCGAGGGCACGTGTAGAAAATTGATGTTTCATGAGCATAAATTTCAAGTCCTACAAGAAGCACAAGATTAGATCTTATACTGATCAAGGAATGATACTGCCGTAAATTATTTTAACATTACATATAGTATAAACTTGTGTGCATCAACATTTGTCATTTTCTAACTGATGTAAGCAAATATACTCCTAATTTTTGAAAATTTGATGATCCAATCGGGACGGATGGCGAATAACTGGGAACGTAGATCAACGACGGAAAATTAATAGCCAAAAAAGCATAATATTATTGTCAAAAAGTTTCAACTCAATACTATTACTAAGTTTAAGAGCAAATATGGCCTCACGACTTTTAGTTGGACGACTAATTCTGCTATCTTTTCTCATTTCACAATCTTTGAAAGCATATCTCTCTTCTTTTATCTTTTTAGGATTGCGTTATTTTTAAGGTGGGTAACGAAACCTTGATTTGATTTTAGAAAGATAAGTGGATTGAAGATGCTCCTTTATGTGCTTTCTTTCAAGCAGTAATCATTTATCCTGTAATAAATACTACTTTCTTGCCCCTCCACTACGGATGAAGTTCACAATCCCAATCATCTCACTTTCTGAAAAGCTATGAATATACCAGAGTTGGTTGAGTTTGAGTTTTCCAACCTTCGCGATGTTATCTCTTATTTCTCTCTAAGAATGAGTATTAACTACACAAAAAGATGGTTTTATGATTCTTCAACAGACTTTTCCTCCATATCTGTATTCTCTCGACTCATTTATGCTTATTCAATGAATTTTTTTTTTTTTTCTTAACTTTGTTTTGAAGAAAGGAGACTCATCCAAAATCAAGTGTTTGTAACGGTTCTTATTAATGAAAAATTGTATACTTGTGATCAAATTCAAAAGAGCAACCCCTTCTTGGCTCTCTCTGCATTGTTAGCCTTTTTGCAAGGTGCATGAAGAAAGCAATACTCACATCATGATTAATTGTGAGTTTATTAGGAGCATGTTGATGCATTGTTTCTATCTCTTGAATTTGATAGAAAAGAAAAAATATTTAAAAAGCAAAACTTATCCTTATACTGGGTATTTTGACAATTTTTTTTGGACTACCTAGCTTCACATAATGCTATTCTATTTGATGACAAAAAGCTAATTATCGATCTATGAGATAATATTAATTTCATCATTGCTAAGTGAGTATTGTTCCGAGTTATTTAAAATTATCCTTTTAGTGTTGGTTTCTTTGATTAGATGGAAATGATTTTAAATTAAATGTTTCTCATTATTGTTTCCTTTGTAAGGGTTCTTATTCTCTCATATTCTAAATTCCTCCTATTAATACATTTCATTTCATATATAAAAAAAGAACTACTAATGCTAAGTTTAGGAGCAAAAGAACCAATAAGATTCGAAGTCTAGTTCATCACTTCCTCATACCTCGTAGGTTAGAGACTCAACACTAGATAAGTAAGGCAGCTCCCCAAGATAGAAATAATCTCTATCACTACAAGTATATGTGGTATACTTGGAGCACCATAAGGGTTCCTGCACAAACCTAAAACAAGTCAGACTAACATATTCATATGTAGCTAGAGTCTAATAAAAAAATACGAGAGAAGAACAAACCTCAAAGAAATTAAGGGCAATCAGTGCAAAGTAATTGAGAGTCCATATAAAATCAAGTCTAATAAAAATGAAGTAGAACTTGGCTGCGTTTTGAAAGCTTGAATGCTCAAGGATCTGCTCCGGTATACCAACACCATCTTCAGCCTGCAAAATGAATTCTCAACCTAAATTATACAGCTAGAAAACATTACACAAAACAATAGTTTCTGTCCACCAATTTATACCCATGACCGTAAAAAGAAAACACGATGCAGATTTCACCATTTTCATCTCCAGGACAAGGAGAAAAACATGAAGCACAGGTAATGACAGCCGGCACATTGCGTAAAAAACAAAACAAATTACATAGCCCGATTATCTGGGTCATCTCGTTTTGATATTGGGATTAGATGGGAAGAAGAGGACTTACCAGATCAACAAGGGCCGCTGCTCTCTGATACGACGAGCCATAAGTAATAGCGTCAGAGCGGCGTTTGAATTTTAAATGGGGATCGTCGGGGCGACCACTGTGACTCCCGCTGCTCTCCCCGCTCAGCAGGGACGTCTCCATATTGCTAGCACAGAGCGGAACGAGAGAGGACGAAAGCGAAAACCAAATGACCCGTTCCTCTGAAACAAGTCACCTACTTCCCATAAATAGAGTGCAGAACAGACAGCACAGAGAGATTAAATTGAGCTTTGACTTGAGAAGATTTACAGAGGTGCCATGGTGGAAAATGGATTTTATTTGCATGGATTAGATGGCAGATGCAATGGTGCTTTCTGCAATCAATCTGTGAACGCAGACAAGCAATCATTATCGATCAACTCTTGATAAATTATAGAGAAATCGCGATCTCTGTTTAAAATGAATCAAAAAGCTTTCCAGTTTATTTGACATTCCTAAGTATCAGTAAAACCCTACCAAAATTTTGTCGTGCTGACATGATTTCCGACAAAGTTTTCGTACCATCGGCAAAATTCTAAGAGAGAGATCATCTGCATGACGTGGGGGTAAAGCAAGTTCCAACGTGGCTACCCCAACCCACGATTTGACGACCAGTCCTTGTCTTTCTCGATTCTTATAACGAAAGCATTCATTGGAAGAGAAGACTGTTTCAATTGTAAGTAATTACGATACTGACCCTCATTTCATGGATTTAGCAATCTGTCGGCAATGGAAGAGAAGTAGTTAAATCTGTCTTTGAAGTACAGTTTATGCAACCCAAAATCCAACATTGTGATTTAAATTCTCGTTTAGTAAGAGCATGAAATCTCAAAATATTCACTCTGAAAAAAAAATATCAATCCAACAAAACACTGGAATAAGGTCAATTACAAACACCAGTTCTTGAATCTCTCGAGATAGGGGACGTTTATGGCATTGATGCATACCCAAACAAGCAATAACGAAAGTCACTGACCAGAAGTTCGATCAGGGTTGCGACTTCTTTTAACTTCACCATCCTCTCTGAGGAGCTGCCGAGGGTGGTCCGCTCAACCTGTCCAGAACAGAGTTAAAATCAACAGGCTGGCCACTTTCCTCCAGCCTCTGAATCACCCCGACAATTTGGTCACTCCTGAAACCCATATTGGCCAGTTTCTCGATAAGCTCAGCGTGAGGATTATTACGAGCAAATTGTGAATGACTTGAGTTCTGGACCATGGCTGGTCGTGCATTTTGAAGAGAAACACTAGTTGGAGGGTATGTGGCTTGTTGTGCATTCTGAAATGAAACACTAGTCTGAGGATATGTGGTTGGTTGTGCATTCTGAAGAGGAACGCTTGTAGGAGGATATCCACCTGGATTGTATTGAGGTTGTGGAGGTGGATTGTGCGTTCTTACTCCGTTATTATCATACACCATATATACATTTCCTGCAGGAAGAGCAGGATGTGAGCCAGAAGTTACATACCCATCTCCCAATTTTGCCCCAAAACTGCCCCTCATTTGCTGGGAAGGATGCTGTATGACAGGTCTGCCAGGTCCACCATATCCATAGGGCATTGTGTCTACACGACCAGGTCCTGGCTGTGGAATAGATGAAAATGGCACTTGCATTGGCATGCTATTGGGCAAAGTTTCTGGGGTGGAAGGGTTAGTAGGTTGACTTGGCGGGTAGGAAGGATATACTGGTTGTGGTGGTGGCCGAACATAAGTTTGCTGTGGTGGTTGGACCTGAGGAGGTAGCTGCTGAGGCCATGGTTGCTGAAACTGAGTAAATGATTGTTGGAATTGGGGCGTTTGGCTTTGAGGCTGAGAATATGCCATCTGACCCCCTTCTTGAAGTTGGGGAGGTTGGTATTGAGAATTGGGAGGGAGATAACTCTGAGGTAATTGAGCTGGGGCTGGGGTGTTTGACAATTGGGTCTGAGGCACATAATAAGATTGCTGTTGAGTTACATTCTGCGGGGCACCTGGTAAGGTTGGTGGAATGGACTGTTGCGGAGGAGTAACCTGATGTGGCAAGGCAAGAGCTAAATGCTGATTTGTTGCCTCAGATGAGTCATCGGTTTTCTTAGGCTCGGATGGTTGTTGCAAAGCTCTCTGCTCATTAGATTGCAAATGACTTGATGAAGTTGACTCTTTTTGGACAAGCTGAAGTTTGGCCAACTCTTTTTGAGCCTCAGCAAGTTCTTGTTTGTCCCGCAAAATCTGAACAGAACGGTGGACCTGAACGACAGAACCATAAAACATAAAAACTTTGAAGCATATAATAATAAGCTATAACACAGCAAACTCATTGAAAAATCCAAAATGCAAAAGACAAAGGCTATATTGACATCGTAGGAGAAAATCTAGAATTGTGTTTTCACTTAAGCCCAATAATCATAAGTTATCCTGGTTAACCAGATTCAAAAACCCAAGAAAAAAGGTCATATTCTAATTTTGGGGAGGTGAGGCATTTGGGACAATGAGAAAATGGAATATTCATTAAGAATGAGGAGTCCAAATCTACTTACCTAAAAACAGACTAATAGAAGTGCATTCTTTGCCTCAATGGATGATGGTATGAATACACAGGACAAGAACTGTTGAAATGTGACTCAAATATCAAATCCTAACCGAAGCATAAAGGCCCTCCATATAAAAACAGCATCCTTCAAAATCCTCCTATGCCTCCAACCAGCCCAAAAAATTTTAGTTGCTAAAGAAAATACAAGCACCAGATCGATGCACCATCACCCCCCCATAAAAGTAGCCGACCAAAGTTAGAAACATGGCATTTTCACCTAAGTGATAAAGAGTGACATCCTTTTCTTTTTATCCAATATGCGTGAAGGAATGTATAAAAAGACCGAGCTTCAGAAAAGCTCAACCTCTAAAAATACTACCCAGGAAAGGACAAACGAATCACCCATTTCCCCACCAAAGAAGAGTATTACAGAAATGAAAGTCTAATTACTCTATTTCAGAGTCTCTCAATAAAAAAAAAAATCACTTTCTCTACGTCCAAATAAACCAAAAAATACAATATCGCTCAAGCTTGGCCACACCTGTCTTTTCTAACTCCCCCAAAAAGCCATTACCCAAACTAGGCATCATCCAACATTTATTAAATTATTACTACATCCAATACCACCAATGTACGCAATGCAAAAGAAGATAATTCGCATCTTCCTCCTTTCAGACAAGAGGTACACTACTAATGACAACAAAACCTCTCTTCTTTAAATTATTAATAGAGGACACACGAAATACAAGTTAGAGAAAGAAAACTCCGCAACGGGTTGCCTTTGATTTCAACTCTTCTCCGGCAATGAAATAGTTGAGTTCCCGACCATTCAGACCGTTATCCAAAGAACTGACTAAGAAAATACCATCCTTATGCTATGTAGTAATCAAAAGCTGCACTTACTGGAATCATCTTAGAATTCTACACTTCACATGAGCTCATAAACAATTTTTTTGTCCAATGTATTTAATTAATAAGAAAAATCTTTACAAAATAAGGAGCTCTGAAAAATGCTCCCTAAAAGACATTACAAAAGAACGCCTTTAAGTCTTGAATTTTACCCAGCCAAAAGGGCGTATTGCAAAAAGAATTTTTAAGCATCTCTACAACCAAAGATTTCTCATTGAAACTTGTCATATTCCGTCTATACCAAATGCTCTAAATAATATGAGAAACTAACTGGCTAACATCCTTCTTCCCCACCGCCACATTTGCAAAATGGTTTGTTCAGTCAGTTTCTAATTGCCGTAGTCTATCAACACTGATCAAATATAAGCTATTAAAGAAACTTAAATGAGCAACAATCAGCAATTAAATCAGACCTTATTAACTCACAGAAAATGGCTTAGCCAAAAATATTTTGAGCAAGCTAGTTAGACATTATTCTTCTACTTCAGAGCATGAAAATTTGTAAGTTGTAACTTACTTCTTGAACGTGTTTGTCAAGAGATTTCAGTTTTGAGTCCACCTCTCCACGATCACGAACTAGATCAGCTCTCATTTCTCCAATTGATTTGTCAAGGTTGTAGCAATACTTTTCCAGCTGAGACAGGCGTGAACTGATTCCTTCAAGAATGCGAATAACATTGTCGGTGTGTTTTTTCATCCCTCTATCAACTGAAGTAAGAACATCTTGGATTAAGGTATCTTCTGGCTGGTTATTTACAGCAGCAGGAAAAACAGCAGATCTTGTCACTCTACTTTTATTAAAATCCTGCTCAGAAATGAATAGAGAAAGCTTAAACTAATTAATTAAGTTGTCGAGAAAAACATATTTGCATTGAAAGAAACAAGATATCAAATTTAGTTTTTCATAGCTACTCCTATGATCTACATCCCTGCTTCTTCTTATCCATGCAAACGCCACATCCATAAATCAGAGAAAGATACCACCTAGAGTCATTTTAGCTTGATTTGCATTGAATTTCGAATTCTTGCGACTCTTCTTGGTTAAATTATCCCCATTAAGACTCGTGCTTCTCTCTTTTACAATCTTCTCAACGTTAATGAAACCAATGAAGGCGTAAGCTGCGAATACAGGTCCACGGAATCGACAAACAGAAAATACATCCAAAATCAAATCATCTTCAAGACCTTAAACCCTAATCTCATCGCCAACTAAACGAACAGACTACCTACCAGGCTTACCAACAAAAATAGCCACAGCACCATACCTTGCTCGGATTGGCGCCCACCGCAGCATCACCATGGCCGTCGTTAGAAGAGTCTTGGTTATCATAGTCCTCGTACGAACAAAGTATATCATCAGAACCAAAATCGAACCCCTTAGAGCTCGCGTTGGCCCGACCTGACGACCCAGACGCCATACACTGCCGAATTTGAGAGCGAAATACAACTTCCCAAAGAGAATTTCGAAGTTTTCGTTTGTTTCTTGACCTAGAATGAAATAGTCAGATACTTCAACAATAATTTGTGATCTTGAAGCAGTCCCATGAAAAGTGATTATTGAGGAAGAATCGGGTGGAAGACAAATACCATTGGTCAGACAAGGGTGGCGGGGACCCGAAAACTCACCGATCAATTTTATTTTATTTGCCAATAAGGCCTCATAGTTTATTCTTTTTCGCTTTCCGTGGCCAAATTTAAATAATTGTCCAACGAATAGTCTTCCACATTGCTTGAACGTTGAACCCTAAACCTAAGAGCCATAACCAATTGTCTCACAAATAATTGAAAGTGATTTTGACATATTAATAATGTCGATTCCCACATTTAATGATTTTTCGTGTAAATAAATATTTATTAGGAAATTGTTGAATTTTATTTCATATTAGATAATCATTTAAACTATAATACAACCTGCCGAATTATAGTAAATTCATTCGAGTGTCACATATTATATATTTATACAAAATTAATATATATTTATATATTAGAGATCAAGTATCTTTGATCTCTAAGCCTAGGAGGTTCTTAAAAAATAGTTAGAGAAGTGGTACAAAATATTTCATTGGTTGTAAGTAGTGAAAATAAGAAAGTGGTTGTGGGAGATGAAATATTAGTAAGTGTTTTTTTTAATTAATAATATACATAATTATTATGATTGGAGTTAACTCATTTACTCAATTTTATTTATTTATTTTTATTTGTCTTAAGTTTCCTGAGCTTTATAATTCGTCGTTCATAAATTTTCTTTCATAATTTGATTTCTCTTTAGTGAAGTTTTCTCATCTAAATTTTGTTATTCGTTGTTAGTTTTTTTTTTTTTCTTGTGATTTTCGTTGAATTATAAAACATCTTTGTCGATTTTTTGAATGCTGCGAGCGTTATAAATTCTTTTATAAGGGAATAAATTACCTTTTACACGTGCAATGGAAATTATAGAGGTGTGAGTTCTATGTTTCCTTCACAATTAATGTTGACAAATTAAACATTCGAGAGAGTTGAAGACGTCCAAGACAAATTTGCAAGCCTTGGATGATCTAGCAATAATCTCTCTTTTTGGCCAATCTCCATCTCTCTCTCTCTCTCCTTTAAGTGAATGCTTTTGGTACAGTAAGTCTCAAATTCAAGAGCAAGTTTTGTTTTTGAAGGCCATGGTCAAATTACCTGAGTTGGAGTCATTCAATTGATCGTCTCATGGATATATGGGTCAGCAGATTGATCGCTAAACCATTTTCTTGATATGTTATAGTAATAACTAATTTCAAATAAGTAAATGAGATTAAAATCAGGTTAATGAATGGTAAAATAATCTACCAAATATGATATAAAACATTTAAATATTCGATAGGTTATGATATTTAATTGCTTTAACATCTAATATAATAGCATAATAAAATAAAATAAAAAGAGTTGAGTTTTGGTGGATTGATGAGCATGTTTTCTGCATTTCATACCATTATTATCTCCTCATGAGATAAGAATGGGTGTAAAAGACTGAGTAAATGTTCGAGAATACGAAACCCATGAGCTCCTGCATGTATTATTCAAAAATGGCAGAATATTTGTCCTTTTTTTTCAAGTTTTTTGGAGAAGAAGAGGACGGAGGAGATTGTGGAGGGCATACAGAAGAAACAACAAGTAGATAACGAGAGCGATGAAGCCAGCGATGAGAGCAGCTGTCACTTGGTCGCAGTACTTAGAGACTTGCCCACAGATCGGCAGCCAACCGGCGTAACTGTTCCCGTTCTTCCCAACTTCAGCAACAGCCAAAGCTGCTGAGATGCACGATGACAGCAACACCGTCGCAATCTGGTTTCATAAAAGGATCATTATAAAGCTAGTCAAGTTTGATTTAGGTCGCAATCATGATTGCTTTATTGGGTTTTACCGTGTCCGTGCAAATCACCAGTTGCCATAGTGCACTACTGGGAGGTAGAAAAAGAACCAGTAATCCGTAGACGCTGATGATGATATTTACGATCAAATAGTATCTGCAGAAAGAAACAAAAAAGAAAATCTTTTCATCATTATACTACTTGAATCTTGCCCTAGAGAGAGAGAGAGAGAGAGAGAGAGGGTCGAACTTGAAAGATGGGGTGTGGGTGAACTTGGCTTCAAAAGAGAGAGAAAAGAAGGTGGTCTTCTGGTGGCTGGTGGCCATAATAATGGCAGCTGAAAGAGTTGCAGAGAAAGCCAAGAGCCTGGAGAGGAGAAGACAGACCCTCTTCGTCTTAGCCATGGACATTGCTCAAACGCGAGACGATGATTCAGGAGAAGAGGAAAAACCAGAGAGATTTAAAACATGAAAAAAAAATAACTTAACTAGAATTTGGACTTCTTCCCCGATTCGGACATCTGCGTTTTGTTAGTTGAATATCTCCAACTATCTCCCATCTGCACCACACCGTCCATGCAAAACGATGTCGTTCCTTTACATGGATCGATTTGGGTTTGGACTTTGTTGTTTTGTTTGGTACTCTGTCCATACCTACACAAAAACATGGTCACGTGTCCAAACACTAGTGGTAATATGGTTGAAAAGGTTGATTTCGTGTTCTGACTCAGAACACGAAATTTACGATTAGTCAAGACTTGCACTCTGCACTCATCAAAATTTCCGAGGTGTCATAAAGCTATTATTCGAACTGTGCCACGTTGCCAGCCAATTCTCATATATCTTTGTTTTTACGTGGCATTATCTTCACCGTCCATTATATGCTTCGAGAAAATCAAACTTGTGTTTTCAGTCTAATCGAACAGAAGCTGCTACTAGACTAGTGTTGGCACCCCGAAGCTATCAACCATAAACAAATATGCTTTCATGAAAATTAAAGTCTAATCAAACAAAAGTTGTTACCCTAGACTAATGTTGGCAGGCAGCCTGCCTACTTGGTCTTCACTCTAACTAGCCAGTTGGAGCACGGTTCTGTCCTAGAATACTGGTCGAGGTGGAGCTTGCTAGTGCGATCTTGTTGGATCGTTTGCTTGGCCTACCTACCTGCCCCCACCGCCATAAGTCAAGAGGCACGCCATGGGGGAGCGTCATAACGGGGTCAAGCAAGATGGTGTACTTAGTTGGAGAGCACAATGCTAGGAGATAAGTTAAGTGATCAAGTTAGGTACATTGGGTGGGCGCACAACCAAGTGTAGGAGGACAATGGCAAGCTCAACGATACAGTGCGAGAGTTCCATTGAGGGAGGCTCGAGGTGGGTGTGGGGAGGGGGACACAATTATCATGGTGCATGGGAGAGTGGACAAGTCGACAATTCATTGCGGGAAAAGTGGCGATCGAGGCTCATGGGATGGCTGCAGGAGGCACGCACCTTGACATGAAGGGAGGTGTGTTCAAAACTTAGGTGATCACACAAGTCAAGCACCAACATGCACGATAGAGGGAGGTTGTGTGGTATGTTGCTGACAACAAGACATTAGCAGATTTCACCTATCAAGCGAGCATGGTCGCAAATCAGCAGATGCTAAGACAAGATGAGTCGGCAATCGAAAAGGGCACTATGGAAGGAGAGACAAATGCATTTGTCTATTCATGCCCATATGGGCAGAAGGGCACGACACTAGGGTCCAATTGATGTTGTTGAGAAGGTGACAACGCACTAATCTAGAGCAATACAAGGTCGGTCTGTGTGAGGCATCGTTGGTGTCAAAACACCAGTGGGGTGCATTAGCAAAATTGGATCAAGCATGGCCGAGCCAATTCAAAATTTGAACTGGCATACTTGGCACACGTAGCAAGGAAGTGCCAATAGGTTTCACATTATGCGTGTGCATAGTTGCTAAGTGAGAAACTCAATCACGATCCTGGGGATAAGTGGATGGGTTCAGTATCAAGACTAGAAATCTCATCCAAAAGAAACTATAAACAGTGAATAACTTCATTAAGTCAACAAAATTATCTTTTAAATATATCACTATGCGACGTTCAAATTCTGTAGGGGTTGACCCACTATCAACAGTTATTTGAACAAGAATTGACACCCTCGGGCAAGGGTCGACATTTGTTTTGTTCTATTTTAGTAGGGCTCTCTAAGGGGTCAACCCTTTAAGGGTCGATCAGACTTTTACAAAAGTCAACACCTTCGAAATTTCTAGCGACGAGAATGACGAAAACTTTTCTCATTCTCACCGATTTTTACCCAATTAGTTTAGAACTTTGCATACAACTTTAATATACCTAAATAGTTTAGAAACAGCCAAAAAATTTAAGTTTTCAAGCTTGAATTTGAAACTAACCTTAACCTTAAACTTTAAACATTGAAACAAAGAGATGGAGTGACTTACTCCCGAGAAACGTTTCTAAAACTAGAAGTATCATACTATTAGAAATCAAACAATAACTGGAAAAAGAAATTACGACGTGAGACACCAAATTTACATAGAAAAATTTATTAGGAAAAAAAACTAAATGCAAAGGACAAATCTACTATAAATATTGAAATATAATAGCGAGTTTTGTAATTCTGACTTACTTGAATTTAAAGAGAAAAATAAAATTATAATGAGATTTTTAACGTGAACTTAACAGGCATAGCCCAGATAGAATTCAGATCACACCGAAATTTAACAATCTCTACCTCGACATTAATTTTATGAAAAAGATCCATAGCACGTGCTCGTCAGCCTGCTCATGAACCCATCTTCATCTCAAAACAAATTATAATGGAAGAAACTAATTTTCAAATCTTTCTCTTTCACACATGTCATTGATGGACTATCTCAACAATTAATGCTGATCAGTTTTAAAAATATTTAAATCTCGATAATGACAACTTTAAATTCTACAAAGTATCTTTCAAATCTATACGAGTATATCTCGCATCTTGACCTACCATATTAAATTTGCTCTTCAAACTCTTGTAATTCAGCTATCGTTATCATAATATAACGAAATATCGAATCTTAACTCAAAACTAAAAGATCTACTTCAAAGATTTCATTGTCCCAAAAAACACATTTATCAAAAAACACATTTATCACAAAAATCTAATATAAATCACTACCTTTAATAAAATATTTACTCTTAAATCGATTCAGAAAATTATAAAAGATATCCCCAAACTAAGTAGAAATTAATATAAATTCTTTGGCTCTTCATTCTTGTACATCTTCGTTTCATTTTAATAGTCAAATCACGGCAGTATTTTATGTATTTATTTTACTCTGTATTTATTGACGCAATTATTGACTAACAATACTTACCAATTTATTCTTTCTAACCTTATTTTAGCTACGTATGGAAAGCTGCAAAATAGATTTGATTAAAACAAAAAATAGAAATAATAAAAAACGACAATGCAATTACGTAACTAAATACTTTCCCCTCTCGCTCAAATTTTCAAACCACGTCTTCGATTGTTTTGGAAATTATATTTTTTTTGTTTCTTTTAATTTAACGTCTCCGCTTGTATGTCTGTCTTTTTTCGTTTCGTCGTGTCTTGTGGCTTTCTCATGTTAGGGAGCCTGGTAATTTTTGCTTCCTTCGATTTAATGTCTGCGCAACGGTGTCTGTTTTTTTTACATTTTCTTCTACTTAGTTTCAAATTTTTGCCTAACCATTGTGGCATCGTATCAGTAGTCATAAATCTCAATGTTCGCCTCTTTTTCAACTGCTACAACGTAACACAATTGCTTCGTAATACGTGTGTGAAGTGTAACCCAGTACATGTAGAGAAGTTCCAGAAGGATGACAAATTACATAGGATGAAGATAAAAATTACTGTAAGTTCTTAGTACGCACGTCAAAGTGAAAGCAAAAAAAAAACATCATTTGTAGTAAGAAACGTGAACTCTATGCAAAAAGGAAAGTCAAAGTCGTTTGTTTTGTATTTGGTTTGCGCACACACAACATAAAAAATATTCTTTTTTAATATCATTTATTTATGCAAAATAATAAATAAAATTGTCCTTTTATTCTACATTTCTTTTTCAATAGACATGTTAACCATACTTCTATTAATACCATATAATTAGTACTATATATTGACACAAAAAATATTATTAAAATTCATATACTTTTAATAGTTTGACGATTCTAGAGGAACCGATTTTTCTTTCAACTATTACGTCATTTTTTTTTTTGTGGAGGGAAATTTTTTACATGAAACTCTCTCATTTTTCTGATCATTAGAGGAGGTATAATTGGTTACCAACGTTACGCCATAAATCCTATATCATCTATTCACAGAGAAAGATGATCAATCTATTCATTTTTTAACATATGTTTGTACTCACAATAATACTTTTATATTCACTTCTTTTAGTGTCAAAGAAGACAAAAAATCTTCACGTCGAAATAAAGGAATATACGCATTTCGTATTCAAGGCCAAATCTACCATTTCATTAACCCGATTATTCTTGCCAACGAATGTCATTCCTACTTGCAACTGTATTTTTATGATACTACCATATACTTACATTCCTACTTGCAACTGTATTTTTATGATACTACCATATAGTTAAAGCATCGAAGCCAATTGACATAGAGACTCTCTCGAATTGTTATTTCTAAGATAACGCATGTTATGGAAAGAAATCTTTATAGAATTTTTTTTCATAGTCTAGCCAATAGAAAAGATCTAAAGTAATGTACAATTTCCATCAAATTTGATGTAAATTTTGATCAATAAACTTACAACACTCCTCAAGCATCTGAACTTGCTGCTGTATGGCTAGGTGATAGTTCGTTACTAGGCACCTCCAATAGAGAAATTGTTGTATTTACATAATGAAACTATATTCACAAAGTTCATCACTATTGCAGCTGCTACGACCCTCTACAACACCCTTTACTATTTTCTCTCGGAGAAAGTGAATGACACCAAGAAATTTTATGAACAAATCCTAGATTTCACCCAAAAAAAAAAAAAAAGTGTTCTACCTAAGATTATACTATTCTCATCGGCTAAGGAATCACTAAGTATTGAAGACAAAAGTATGTATTCATTTTCTATTAATTTATGAATCATATAATTGAAATTTTATCTAACGTATTAATTTTTTTCAAATTTCTAACAAGGAAAAAAACAAAAAATTGTGTCGTGTTGTGAATATTATGCTTATAAATTGCAAATTAGACTTTCAGATTTTTCATGTTTACAACAATTAGAACGACTACTCCAGCAATATATTGTTGATATGTATGTGAAAATTAAAATAGCTCGATTAAATTTTTTAGACCAATAAAAAAATGCGATGAGTGCTTTATCAAGGTATAATGGGGGATAATATTTACTCTTGCAAAACAGTTGTCGCAAATGTTAGTTGGTAAATTATATTACTAGCAATATTTATAAGAGAATCAATGGATATGTGAAAACGTTATATGGATGCAATGTTACTTATGCAATAACTTGGAAAATCAGATATTTTTTTAACGATAACTCGCAACCCAAATTGACCAAAAATAAAAGTAAAATAACTTTCTTTTAAAGAAAGTCACAGCAGATTTGATTTCATAACACATATTTTCAAATAAAAATTAGAAACATTGAATATATAACTCTTTAAAGATCAAAAATTTGATCTTTATGTTGCCTATGTATATGTTGCAGACTTTCAAAACGAGAATTGCCTCATGCACATCTTTTGCTTATCCTTCAACAAAATTCAAAATTTATAACTTCAGACGCATTTAACCACTTTATTTGTGTAGAATTGCCTGATGAAGACAAATGTCATCCCCTATATAACATGATTTTCAAACACATGATGGATGATACTTGTGATAAAGAAAATCTTACACATATCTGTATAAATAAAGAAAATAAATGTAAAAACAATTATCTTAAACATTTTTGCATAATATAAGAACATAAGAAAAAATCTAATCCTCGATACCATCGACGTCCAGACTATAGATTTGCAATGGTAAAAGATGTGTTACTTGACAACACTTAGGTAGTTTCTTACGGTCGTTATCTCCTTGCATTATTTGATTGTCATTTAAATATAGATATTTGTTCAATCATAAAGTTTTGTGAAAAGAGAATGTTATTACTTATATTTGTTTTTAAACCATATTATAGATTCAATTTTGATCAAAAATTTAATTATGCTAGAGTTATTGGTCAACACATATCGTGTGTCACGACCCGAATCATAAAACCTGGATCGGCAGCACTTTTTTGTAAAATGTTTCGTAAATATTTGCAAGACTTGTAACTTCACTTAAAAATGCTTATAAAATAATTGAAAACATTTAAAAACATATTAAGAAGAAATCGTTGTAAAGTGGTAGAAATTTGATTAAAAAATAAATAAAAAAGAAATACACTTTTTTTTTTTATAAAAACATGAGGGGCCGATTGATCAGCCACAAGGTGCTGATCGATCGGCACCACTCGGGTGCAATCGGCCAATGTAGGCACGAGCTGATCGATCGGCCATACGGAGCCGATCGATTGGCAGCGCTCGGGCGCTCACCGCCGATCGATCAGTAGTGTTGACCGATCGATCGGCAAGCGCTCTGCCTGCTTGCTGAATGTCGTTCCGCATATGTCGATCGGTTGGCAGTGTTGACTGATCAATCGGCAGGCGCTCTACCTGCCTGGTGCACGCCGATCCTCATGCGCCGATCGACCAGCAGTGTTGGCCGATCGATCGGTAAGCACTCTGCTTGCCTGTTGCACGCCGATTTTCTTCCCTTTTTTTTCTAAATCCTTCTCTATATTTTTCACCCTTCAAACACTCTTAAATTCATAAATTGTAAAACTTTCACATCATCCGTTTTAATGTAAATCCTTGATCATAAAACATGTAGCAGAATACTTCAAAACGTAGCAAATCCTCAATAAAAATACATTTTTCCTAATGAGTCAAAAATCAAGAAAACGTTCCCTTATTATTCAAAATATCAATATTTCTCATTCACGTCAAAACACCATTTACATTCACTAATGTTTTTCAAATAGAACCATTCAAATCTGTATAAAATTCGTACCAAAATTACAAGTACTCACAGGTCAAAAGTCGCTCTAACAGCCACGAGCATCCCCCATGAACATACTCCTTCAACTGCGTCCTGCATCACTGTCGAGGTTCAAGACCCTCACCAGTGAGCTCTTCACCTACATCATAAGGTTCAAACTAACGAGCATAACGCTCAGTAAGTAATGCATAATAAAATGAATGTTCATGCACATGCTATTCATAAAACCATATCGTTTCTGTTTTTCTCATTACTTTTCTTTCACTTGACATCAGTTATTGGGGAACTCTTAGGGGGAGTGGATACGTAATCATGGTCCTGAGCAGGGACAAGAATCGTGGTCTTGGGCATGGACAATAATCGTGGTCCTAGGTATGGAAAACCTAACTCGGGCCCCGACACACAATTAACCATTTACATATTTTTTGTATTCATTTTATTCATTTCATTTCCTTTCATAAAACATATGCATGAAATCGTTTTCGCAGTCGCGTAAAATCATGATACATGAATGCATATCCTCAATATCATAATCATAATATATCTATCTAGCAAATCCCTCAAAACTTGATATTTAACAACTTAACACCACAACAAAAGACACCTAACTCTACCTATAACATACTCTGAACACCTCCAAATTTTAGACCATAACTATCGTAAACTTCTTAGCACCTTGTGATGCAGGACAAACGGTCAAATACATGCAACATTACTTAATTGGAATCTTTAGCAATTTAAATGAAGTTTGATCATTTTCTTTGATGATTTGCAAACCGTAAATTTTGAGAGAAAAGAGGAAAGTTGCTGCAAAGGTGAATACCGAGAAAAAAAAAAGAAAGGGAGTCGTGAAGGGGAAGAGAAAATCGTTGCTCGCGTGGGAAGGAGAAATCGTGAGCTGCTGGAAAAAATTGTGGAGAGAGAGAGAGAGAGAGAGAGAGAGAGAGAGAGAGAGAGTTGGCTGATAAAGGAAGAATCGTGAAAAGGAGGGGGTGTTTGGGAAGAAAGAGAAGCTTCTTGAAGAAGTTTGAATCTTAAACCATCCGTAAATCCATTTAATTCCTTTACTTAATTCTATTCTTCAACCCTAATTCTATTCATTTAAATATCTCATTTTTTCTCAATCATCTGAGTCTTTAAATTTCTAGCTTCTCGACTCTTTTTACTTTTTATTTGGTAAGTTCCTAAAATCTCTCATGAATTTCATGCACATGACTAAATTACTCGGTAAAATTTTTAAGTGTTACATTCTACATCGTTAATATTTTTGTCCTCAAAATTTACTTACCGAATAATTCTAGATATCAGTGCATCATATCATGCCATCTTTCCCATGTTGCCTCCTCCACGTTGTGGTTGCGCCATAAGACTTTCACTAATGGAATCTTTTTGTTGCGTAACACTTCACCATTGATTCGAGAATTCTTACTGGTTTTTCTTCATAGGCCAACGTGGGCTGAATCTCGATCTGCAAAGGAAAGTATCATGTATGCACTTCTTTAACATGGATGTGTGGAAAACGTTATGAATTCCTTCCATTGATGCCGGTAGTTGCAACATGTAGGCGGTCTTTCTTATCCTCTTCGTGATTGGAAACGATCCAATGTATCTGGGGCTCACCTTTCTCTTTCTTCTGAATCTCATAACCCCTTTGAATGACAAAATCTTCAGGAATACTTCGTCATTCACATTGAACTCCAATTCTCTTTTCTTTTGATCCGCATAACTTTTCTGCCGACTTTAAATTGTCTTGATCTGTTGCCCAATAATCGCAACCTTCTCTGCTGTTTGCTGCAAGATTTCTGAACCAATCAGCTTTGCTTTGCCTACTTCATCCCAATACAAGGGGGTCTGCATTTCCTGCCATATAGTGTTTCGTACGGAGTCATTCCAATAGTGAACTGATAACTGTTATTGTAAAAAAATTCCACCAATGGTAAAAATTTGCTCCATGACGTTTGGAAATCCAACACACATGCTCTTAACATATCCTCTAATATTTGTATTGTCCTTTTAGAGTGTCCATCCGTTTGAGGATGAAACACCATGCTAAAATTTAATTGGGTTCTCATCGCTTTATGCAGACTCTTCTAGAACTTAGAAATGAATCTGGGATCCCGATCTGACACAATTGAAATTGGAATCTCATGCAATTAGACAATTTCTTGAATGTAAAGATCTGCATACGGATCCATGGATAATGTCATTTTGACTGATAAGAAATAAGCTGATTTCGTTAGTCTATCAACAATCACTCATATATCATCATGACCTTTCGTCGTTCTTGGTAGTCCAACAACGAAATCCATAGATATATTGTAACGCCCGAAATTTTTGTATCATGAATTTCAAATTTTCATACATAATATTTTTGAAATTCAAATATTTGAAAATTATAACCAAATTGTGGAACTAAATGATGATTCAATGGGTAATTGAATTAGTATGGCAAAACAAATGGAGTAGCTACCTAGTTAGGATCTAATGAGAGGACATAGTTGGAATATAAATTGTGTTGGTGAGAGGACCCAATAGAATCACGACATGTGGCGAAGCTTCTTGGAGAAACTTCTCCTTTATTATTTTAAAAATCAAAAAATGGCACAACTTGAGATTTCTTCCTCCCTTCTACGCATTCTCTCCCTTTCCCATTTTCTTCCTCACCTTACGGCTCCCTCATATGTCCTCTCCTTACGTCACTTTCTTCCTCACCCCACGGCTCCCTCGCATCTCTTCTCCTCACACCACTTTCTTTCAAATTTTTCTTCCCATTTTTGGAAGATCTAAAGTAAGGTTAAGTTTTATGGAATAGATTTTTTAGTTTGGGCAATGAAATGGTGAAGAAATTTATGAGTTTTTATGGTTGTTTAGGGTTCCATGAAAATCCCTCCTCCCTTGAAGGTTGTCCACAAAATTTCATCCATTCTCTTGGATTTTGAAAATCAGATAACTCCTTCTTGATTGTCTAATGATTTTAAGGTTTAGATGCATTAAATTGAATGGATTATTGGTTATGAACTTTAGGGGTTTTGTGATTGTGAGTTATGAATGCATGCAATTGGATTTTTAATGCTCAAATCACTCTCTATACTATTGGATAAAAATGTGGGAGTACGTGGTTTGGACTTATTAATGATTTGGACTTATTAATGAAATTGTGGGATTTTGATGGACAAATTATTAGTTTATTATTGCATAATTGAGGGACAGTTTCAGCTTTTAGTTTTTTGTCATTATTTGAGATGGATTTTTTGATAAATGGATTCCACCATACTAAAATAGTCATTTTAAGGATTTTATAGCATGTTAAATCACCGAATTCGGATAAGTATACGATTTGTTATGAATTTTCAAAATTTAGTTAAAAATTTGTAAAACGAATTCTGGGCACGTTACTGTTTCGATATTTTTAACCCCCGTCTCGATTTTATCTTGCAAAACGGTTTTGTGGATAAATTAAACACTTTAAGGAAGTCGTAAGCTTTGGAATCAAGGCATTCCGATAAGTATACACCGAGTTACGGATTTTTGAAGTTATTATGCAAAAATTGAGAAAAACTGGATAAGCTCAAGTTTTGCTATTTTTACCTAACTCAATGGTTTGTTTTTGTTAAATGGACTTCGCCATGTTAAAAGAGACTCTTTAAGTGAATTGTATGCTTTGGAATTTATGGTTTTCGTTAAGAATTGAAGGAGATATAGATATTTGAAGTTGGACCAAAATGTAGGGTGAAATCTGAGAATGTGAATTGTTTGATTCTATACTTGGTTTTGTAATGTTAAAGTCATTTGGATCTTTGAGCTACTTGAATTGGTTATCAATGAATTTTTTGTTGTTTTGGACTTGATGGGTAATGCATAAAAGCGAGGAGATTATGTCAAAATTTTTAGAAAATTTGTCTTTAAGAGTTGTGACGTGATGCTAAGTATGTTAAATGCATTTTTAGCTGTTAGCAACAAAGAAGTAAAGGTGATCAAAAGTTTGCTAAGAACACGAGGTAAGTGGGTGTTAGGTGTTCGGCCCTTATGACTCTACATCACAAGGGTACTAGGATGTTTGTGTTTGATGAACTTCTTAATATAATGTAGTTTGCTTGAGACATGTGTGCTGTCACACGCCTATTTTTTTCGCTTAGGCTTGTGCGGCGCCGAGTCC
>CM039528.1:2297150-2342703 GCA_022433055.1 Begonia peltatifolia | reverse complement strand
GGCCCTTGGCCCGTGCCTTCATGCTTCACGAGAAAGGGGGTGTGACATGTGCCATGGGTAGAGGAGGTTATGTGATATGGTTGTTAAGTTGTCAAGCTTTCTCTCCTTAGAGTAAAATATGTTCTTTATCTTGCTATTGTTATGAAGGTTATGTTCATGTTAAGTTCTTATGTGCACAAGTCATGTAGCATGCATCATGGAATATATTTTTTTAGTGCATGTTTTCACTATGTAACTAAGTAAAGGATATATAATATATGTAATGTTAAGTTGTGGGTCGTGGTTGAGTATGGTTTATGTATATCTACTTCGGTGGCCCTGTTATGTTATGTTATGTGTCTATTTCCCATATAAATCCCTCTTAACGCATGCCAAGTGAACTAAATGTAATGTGAAGAGAACATGTTTCATGTATCATGCATGCACGTTCATTCATTTGCATTAGTGCACCACTTACTAAGTATTAAACTTATAGTTTGAACTTGATGTAGGTAATTAGTTTGAAGGTGAGAATGTCAAACCTTAAGACGATGTTTAGATTCGGTTGGTGGATGGTGTTCATGCCGGATGTTTTGTGCTTGGCGAGGCAATTTGACCCGTGAGTGATGTCTAAGTAAATTTTTGAATAAATGATTTTGAAATTTAAAATTTAAGTAGTACATAATCTCACATTTTGATGAACCTTTGGAGTGCTTGGGGAATTATGTGTTTTGAGAGAATGTGTTGAATAGATGAGTTTTTACAAATGTTTTAAAATCTCGCTAAGTATTTTCTATTTGATGTTGGGGCCTATGAGATGAGAAACTTTAAATATTTTTTTTATTTTGATTTCTAAACCTGTTTCAACCCAATATTTTATGTTACCTTTCAAACTTATCCTATGAAGGTTTTTCATTTATTTAAAATATGTCAAGTCCCGTGACGACCTTCGAGTCGTTACATATATTCTCCCATTTCCATTCTGGAATCGGTAGAAGTTGAAGAGTTCCTACTGGCTTTTGATGTTCAGGTTCAACCTGTTGGCATACTATACACGTATTCACATATTTCACTACATCTTTCTTCATATTAGGCCACCAGAAATGTTGTTTCAAATCACGATACAACTTGGTACTTCTTGGGTGCACTGAAAAGACAAATGAATGTGCTTCTGATAATATTTTCTTTTTCAACTCCTCATTCTCTAGAATGTAATATCAGTTTCTGAATTTTAACACTCCATCATTAGAATAGTTAAAATCAGGAACAACTTACTCAATTTGAAATCCATGCATTCGGGATTTTGTTGTTGTGCTACCTTAATTTTATCTAAAATTGTTGGCCTAAAAAATTAGGAAGAAAGGTATTAGTTAGCTTCGAAATTAATTCTATATCAAATTTTTGAATTTCTGATTTCAGTGGTACAGGCATGGCCAAAACCATGGATGACACTAATGTTGACATCTTACTCAAAGCATCAGTTACCCTGTTTACTTTTCTTGGCTCGTACTTGATTTCAATGTCATAGCCTTTAACAAATTTTGATCACCGTCTCTGTCTCATGTTTAACTCTTTTTATGTAAAGATATATTTCAAGCTCTTGTGGTCCGAAAACACTTTGCATTGCTGTCCGTACAAATAATACTTCCGTATTTTTAATGCGAAAACAACTGCTGCCAATTCAAGATCGTGAGTAGGGAGTTCTGCTCGTAAATCTTCAATTGTCTTAAAGCATAGGCTACTACTCTTCCTTCCTGCATTAAAACACAGTCCAAATCGGTCCCCGAAGCATCACAATAGATACTGAGTTTTCCGTCTTCAACTGGTAATGCTAAGAGAACGGTTGTCGTCAATTTCTGTTTTAACTTTTGGAAGCTCTCTTCACAATCTTCAGATCATCAGTACTTCACATTCTTTTTGGTCAAACGGGTTAGAGACGCTGCTATCTTTGAAAATTCTTATATAAACTTTCTGTAATATCCTGCTAACCCAAGAAAACTACATATCTCTCCCACACTTCTCAGTTGTGGCCAGTCTTTGATAGTTTGGATCTTGGTTGGATCAACAAAAATATCTTTCTCAGAGATAACATGACCGAGGAAATGAATTCTATCAAGCTAAAACTCGCACTTTGAAAATTTTGTATACAATTGATGGAGCTTTAGCGTCGTCAGAACAATCTTCAAGTGATCCATATGTTCTTCTGTAGTCCTAGAATAAACCAAAATATTATCGATGAAGACAATCACAAACTTATCCAGATATTCTTGGAATACTCGGTTTATTAAGTCCATAAAAGCTGCCGGAGTATTCATTAACCCAAAAGACATCACTAAGAACTCGTAATGTCTGTATCTGGTCTTGAACTCGTGATGTCTGTATCTGGTCTGTATCTGTATCTAGGAATGTCTTTTGTTTTAAATTTCAACTGGTAATATCTCGAGCGTAGATCGATCTTTGAAAATACCAGTGCGCCTTGAAGCTGATCGAACAAATCATCAATCCTTGGCAAAGGGTACTTATTCTTTATAGTCAACTTGTTCAAATCCCTATAGTCGATACACATTCTTAAGGATCCATATTTTTTCTTGACGAATAGAACGGGTGCACCCCATGGGGAGAACCTATGGCATATAAAGTCACTGTCCAACAATTCTTTCAATTGCACTTTCAATTCCTTCAATTCCACAAACGCCATTCGATAGGGATTCTTGGATATCAGCGTTGCACCTGGATAAACATCAATTACAAACTCAATGTCTCTATATGGGGGTAATCCTTACAAATCTTCCAAAAAGATTTCTGGAAAATTTCGAACCACCGAAATATCTTGAGGTCTTACTTCACTTCACGTTTGTGTATCAATCACACTGGATAAGAAACCCATGCACTCATTCCTCAACAACTGTTGAGCTTTTATCGAAGAAATAATGAGAATCATAGTTGTATCCTTTACTGTCTGAAAAATATAATTTTCCCTATTCGAAGGTTGAAACCAGATTACTTTGGATCTGCAATCGATAGTAGCAAAATGCCTGAATAGTCAGTTCATTCTCAAAATAATATCATATTCATCGCTATTAGATTCGCATATCCCCTACTAAAACCATATAGCCTTGCATCACTTGATCCAAGTACAAACGCTCCCTAGACGCTAGCATTACAACGTAATAGTGCCAAGCTGCCTTAGGCATCCAATTAAACTTAACTACGAATGTTGATGATATAATCTAGTGCGTCGCACCAGAATCTATCAACGTATAGACAGCTACATTACCAATTAGAATTGTACCTGAAATAACAGCTGGCTGCTCAGTATCACCGGTTTATATGGGGGTGAAGATTCTTTTCGCGACTCTAGTTTGATTCTTATCCGACATTGGGTAGTCTTTGACAACATGACCCCTTTCATCACATCAGTAGCACTGGCCCGAGCCAGCTTTGCATTCACCAAAGTGATACTTTTTGCATTTCAGGTACTGAGGAATCTACATAGGCCTTTGAAGACATTTTTCCTCTTCCTTGATCCACCCTGTTGTTGTTAGGCTTCTTCACGCCTCGTTGCTATGGTTGTCACCCTTTATTTTGTTGTTGTACCTTGACTTCTCGGAAGAATCGTCTTGGAGGCTCTCTTTGCTTTTAAAACTTTAGTTCCACCTCCTCTACTTCTAAGGCTTTAGCCACCACCTTCGAATACGACACTTCATGGACCTCTGATATCTTGACTCCTCTGTAAATCTTCATCTTTAGTCTTTACACAAATTGGTGCACCTTGTGCTCGTTGTTACTCACCAGGTGCCCCGTGAAACGAGACAGAGATTCAAACTTTCGAACGTATTCTGACATCGTTCCATATTAACGAAATTGCACAAATTCCACCAATTTATTCACTCGGGTGGTGTGGTTGAAGTACCTGTCGTAGAACACATCTTTGAACTGTTCCCATGTCATTTCTTTCACATTGCGAGTACTCTTTATTGTATCCCACCAGTACTGCGGGTCTTTGACTAGCATAAAGACTGCACATGATTTTTTTATTTTATAAAAACATGAGGGGCTGATCGATCGACCACAAGGTGCCGAGCGATCGGTAGCGCTCGGGTGCTCACCGTGTCGTAGGCGATCGATCGGCGCTTGATGGGGGCTCGCATGAGACGGCGAATCCGACTGATCGCCTATGACGCAGTGAGCCCCCGAGTAGCGCCCAAGCACTGCTGATCGATCGACACCCTATGGCCAATCGATCAGCTCGTGCCTATATTGGTAGATCGCACTAGAGTGGTGCTGATCGATCAGTGTACTGTGGCTGATCGATCGACCCCTCAATGTTTTTATAAAACAAAAAAAAAATATTCCTCTTTTATTTTTTTTAACCAAATTTTTACCACTTTACAACGATTTCTTCTTAACACGTTTTTAAATATTTTCAATTATTTTATAAGTGTTTTGAAGTGAAGTTACAAGTCTTGCAAATATTTAAGAAATATTTTATGAAAAATTGCTCCAGGTCTAGGTTTCGCGATCCGGGTCGTGACATCGGATATTAGCTCTCTTACATGGTTTATTTCAAGATGAATATCATATAACTTCTTATTTACAAGAGGCAATAGAATATCAAATGTCTTATGTTTTAAGAAGACTTTTCGCTACCAATCTTGTTTATTCCCAACCAAATAATCCACAAATCTTTGGACTACATACAAAGAACATTTATTTGAAGATTACGTTATTTCTAATTTACCTTTAAACATGAGTGCATGGAAAACATTAAACCATATCAATTGTATTCTCATGACAAAGACACTAAATGACTACAAACTCATTCATTCAGCATTAACAATAAATTTACCTCCCGAAGATAGGAATGAAATATATGAACAAATGACAATGCTAGTAGATCAAATCAATCTCACTCGCATATCACTGTTAAAGGACGCACAAAAAAAGGCATGTGATTTAATTTTATAAAAAATCATAGATAATTTTCATTGATGGTCCTAGAGGAAGTGGTCAAAATTTTTTATACAGAGCACATTACTAGCAATAACTCGCTCAAAATGTTTAATAGCTTTAACAACTGCTTCCTCGAGTGTTGCATTGTCAATTTGGCCTGGCGGACGTACTACACATTCTCGTTTCAAAATACCCCTTCATATAAATGTATCAACATCATGTTCTATTAACAAAACAATTTAAACTTGGACAATTATTACGTTTAGCTAGACATATAATTTGGGATAAAGCTCTTATGTACCAAAAAGAAACATATTGATAAAAGGGACTTAACCATGTCACAAAAAAGACTACATTTCATTACCTCAGGAAATTATGATTTTCTTTACTGACAATACTACTTCAATATTTATGTTGTTAGATACTGTCTTTCCTCATTTTAGTGCTTATTTAGAAAATTTCAATGAAATGATGCGCAAAGCAATATTAACATAAAAAATAAATATGTTGACACGTTCAACAATAATGTCAATGATTGAGTTCTTGGTAAACTTGTTCGCTACTATAACTTTGATGATGTCTTAGACTCAACAAATAAAGGCGTCAGTTATGATTTTTTCAATACTTTAACACCATCAAGATTTGCCCCTCATGAGTTACTTTTAAAACTTAATTGATCAATAATATTACTTCGAAATATCAACTCATTGGAAAAACTTTGTAATGATACAAGTCTAATATGTTGACATTTTCAAAAAAATATTACCAATGCAAAAATATGTGGACGAGATTATAGTGGAAAACATGTTTTTCTTCCACTTGAGAACAAAAGAACCGTTTACCCTTTCAAACGTATGTAATTTCCTATGCACCTTTATTTTGCCATGACAATTGACAAAACACAAAGTCAAAAAGTAAACTTTGTCGGTGTTTACTTGCCATAACTAGTTTTCTATCATAGATAACTATATGTTGCTCTTTCAAGAGCCAATATAGTATCATATGTCTCCGTATTTATTAGACCCCCAAAAAAAGGTACAGATCTACTGAATTTAACAAAAACATTGTTTACGAAGAAATTTTAAATGAAATTCACAAACAAGGCTTTACTTCCGCGTTTACAAGATTTGTTTTCTCCAATACAACTTTGAAGTTATTTTATTCATTTTTTATCTAACTTTTGCCCCTGTAAATACTTCTTTTTAGCTGTAATTGTCTTTATAGATATTGAACTCTTAGTCGATGACTATATCCTTTATATGTATCTATCACACACTACTAAAAAAATGGCGTAAGAAAACGTACTTTGCAATCTATTTGTTCAACTAACTAATAGTAGTTTCTTAATTTTTCTTGCTCTTTTTTCCACTATTAACATTTTTTTATTTTTTATTTGTTTAGAGAGATTGACTTCTAAGTAGACGACTATACCCTATACACTTACCTATCACATATTATGAGAATAATAACTTAACAAAATATGTTAATAAAAAAACTATTACATTGTTAATAAAAAAAAAAAAACTCAATTACATATAAACTGGTTAATAAATATTATGTTATTTTTTTAAATATACATATTTATGATTCAGAGTTCAATTTTTTTTTTTTTTGTTAAATTAATAATCAAAATTGACGGTTATTTAAGAAATATATTATTTTATTTGTTATACAGAAATAAATCGTTAATACAT
The DNA here is from genome assembly GCA_022433055.1 of Begonia peltatifolia. Classification (NCBI taxonomy): domain Eukaryota; kingdom Viridiplantae; phylum Streptophyta; class Magnoliopsida; order Cucurbitales; family Begoniaceae; genus Begonia; species Begonia peltatifolia. Next base: position 2,336,077 of record CM039528.1, on the reverse strand, counting down.
ACAATATAATAGTCGTGCTATTTATGTTTAAATTTTTTCTATCACGAAATTTTCAACGACGTAATTTACACTCACCTATTTACATATGGTCTCGTACTCCTTACTAGTATTAACTAAATTTATTAACTTTAGTCTAAACGAAAACCGAACATTATCAAACACCTTACCTGGAAAAAATTCTAATATACCCAACATTATTTTCTTGGGGTTTTTAACCGCGGGAACTTTTCAAATTTATCTATTTAACTAATTGATTGAAAATTTTATGTGGTCTTACAATAACGAATCATAACAATTCAGGTTAACAATCAATAACACGAAAAATTTATTAAAAAAATAATTATATAAAAATGACGGATTTTACAGTTATACTTTCACAATCATTTTGATTTTGGACTTACAACTTTATGATCAAATGCATGAAACTCACCGTATAGAGGTCGAGAGTACGAATCCACCTCCACGCAGAAATTAACATCTTCCTTTTGATTATCTATTCTCAACCAAGAATTCATCGAACGACAATAGTGATAAGGCACCAATAAACCGAGAAATTAAAGGGCAAAGTAGTGGAATCGACCAAAGAAATCGATTCTTAGAGCGAATAATCAAGGATTTAAAACAAAAGGCAGGCAATTTGCTTAATAGAAGAGATTATGCGCAGAGGAGAGGGAGACATCCCATTTTTTTTATATAGTCTGGAGGGCGGACTCCCACTCTTTTTTTCTCCTCTGGAGCAGAAGTCTGCCAGCGGGAGCCTAGTGTTTGAGAGCAGGCTCCTGCTCGTTAATTTGGCTATGGACGGGGTCTCGATCCATTTTCACAGGATTCTGCCTGCAGGAGCTGGTTGTTCGAGAGCAGGAGCTCGTTCACAACAATTTCAATGTGAAAACTGGACAGCGAGCTCTCAAACTTAAATTTCAAACCCACGTTGAGATTTATTTTGTCAAAGTAATATAGTTAAGCGTGATTTTATTAATAAATATATTTTAAGAGTGAATTTATTAATAAATTTGTAGTTTAAAATTTTGTTATTAAGTACTAACCATGACAAATCTACAGTGGCAAAAAAGTCGTTCGGAAGATTAGACGGAATGTTGCCGCGTAAATAAGGAGAGGAGAACTGCAGATTGTGCTGTTCTTTTCTTATAAAGCTGCCGTCAAAGACTCGAAGTGCCTTTTGCAAGTTGAGAGGAAAAGTAGCCAAAAAACATAAACTCAACTGGGCATGGGATGTTCTTGGATTATTCCTTTTCTGTCGATTTTGACATTGATTTTACTGCATGCGTAGATCTTAAGGATTATTATTGAAAAAAGATTAAGAACAAAAATCAAAGTCAAGATCGTCACATGAAAACGCTTAGTTAAAGCTACTGATCTGCAACCAACCGGCCGGTAATTATGACCATTCTTCCTGACTTGAGCAACTGCCACAGCAGCTGAAAGGCACGAGTCCAGAAAACTTCCATAATCTGTTCTTCAAAGTAAATGATTTCCAAGCAAATGGGAGGAAGGAAGAAGAAAGACAAGTGATCCATAAAACGCTTAAATTAATAGCTTTTGCTATCAAATCGTACGTAAGCAATTATTATACGTATGCTCATGAGAGAATATCTTGTGTTATACAAATATAATAATCATACAGTAATTTTAGAGTTATTTGAGAGGATAAAGAAGCTGCTATTAGTTTAGAAAAACTGCAGAAGGGTGGCTAAAAAGGCAGCAGCGAGCATAATAACCTGAGGGGGAGAGGCAGATGACAAACCGCTGCTAGACGGAGTTTGAGCTTTGACAGAAGCAACAATGTCATCACAGCTAAGACCTTCCTTTCCTTCTTTGCACTGATTAGCGAAGAGGCCGGGTGGGTACTTTCCATAGAGGTTTATGTAGCTAAACATGGTGGAAGCGCAGTCGGTGGTGGCGTCATTAATAGCTTCTGCAAATGGGCAAGCGAATTCCTTCAATGCCTGGCAGCAGGCCTTCGCTGGAAACTGAGGGCCCTTGCATTGGCTTGTGAGGATCGTGTAATTCTTCGACTCCATGTCCTCTGTGCAGCCTGTAGATGACATAATAGATTTACGAACAACCCCTCATTTTCAAATCCAGATATGAACAAGATGAGGATATAATATTACTTTTTTTGATCTGGAGAAGCGAACGGGCGCTTGATCCTGGCGATTCGAGGACATCGTCTGCAGAAAACCGAAAAGAAAATCCTGTAAGATCGAGATTAGAGAAAATGAAGGAGGTTACAGATGAAGAGAATTACAGGAGATGAAGGTGGAGGAAGCGAAGCCAAGAAAAAGGAAAAGAAGAGAGAAACAGAGGAAGTGGGTGGACGCCATTTTGAGCGGGAGGAGGAGTTCTGTCTCACCCTTCTGATTTCAGACCCTTCTCCAGGATGGGTCTTCCCTTTTTCCCTCTTCATTTGGCCATGTCTGAAGAAAGACGAGGCCAAGGAAAGAAGAGACGAAGCGGACGGAGGAGAGGAAAAATAGGGCATGTCCGCATAATTATCACATTTTTAAGGTTTTTTTTTTTTTTAAATTTTCTTATAAATGTTTATTTTATTATGAATTAGTCTTTTACTCATTTGCCATTGGGGGGACTTGAATTTACTTTTGTCCACCTCTTCAGTTTGTTTTTGGATTCTCAAATCCGTTTTTTTTTTTAGTAGTTTTTATTGGAGTAATTTTAATTTCACCCTCCATGTTTTAATTCTAATTAACAAAATCTAAAATAACAAATCAAATTAATTGTCTAAAGCTAAATAAAAAAAACCAACATAAAGAAAATTCATAAATGAATAAGGAAAAAAGAATAAATAAAAATATTAATTTTTATATGCAATGGAGATAACTAGCCATTGAAAAGTATACGTTGATAGATAATACAATAAATATAATTGAAACTCCGTCGATATTATTTTATTATGAATTAGTCAATTTTTCTGTCATTTTCCATTGCATTATTATCAGTCAATCAAAAGACCATCTAATTATTACACTAACACTTTTATCAAAATTAAAATATTAAATTAATGTTTTAAACAATGGTTTTATTGAAAGTATTACGGCATAAGCTCATATGGCGGAGAAGGATTCGAGTCAGATCGATAGATTAATGTGGGCCGTTGATACTGTTGAAAATCAAAAACATTCCACGCCTCTGATTTCATGAAAGCGTATTTGAGGCCGACCGATAAATTAGGAAATTTCTTAGCTTAAAATAGCCGCAAGTGTGATTCCAGTGTTGTAGAAGAATCCTTCTATTTTTCGATAAATCTTTGACGTCCCCATCACCTCTAAAACCTAACGTGCTCACAATACGAAACAAAATAATAGACTTGCTGCAACAAAAGCATATAGCTAGGATGATGAATTTATCCTCGTATTAAAATTACAAAGAAAAAAAGATCGAAAGTTACAAAACTTGCCCAAACAAGGCACAAATCGACTAAATCGACCAAAAACCAAGTCCATTTTGAGTCTTAATCCAACAAATCCAAATTCAAAACCAAAATCAAAATCGACGATCTGCTCAGCTTTGGTCGAAAGCCAAATAGTTCAGTTTCAATTTAAAATTTTTTACAAACCAACAAATAAGTTCAATTCCAACTAAGGGTGAACGTGAATTAAACTGGATCAATCCGATCTCCTTTGAAGAAGGAGAGCATAAGTTTAAAAAATCCCTTTCTTGTGAAGCAATTGTCGAAAAGTTTGTAGATGTAAAGACTTAGTAACCAAATCAACTCACTAAAATTTTCATACGACCAAAAACTAACTGCTGTGGAACAATGTGATTATTTATCTCGATATGTTTAGTACGTTCATAAACAATTGAATTTGCAGCGACTAGTAAAATTGATTTGCTGTCACAAAACGAAAGAGATGTTTCAATAAACTTAACTTGTTCCAACAAAATCAATTCACGTATGGTTTGTGCCATTACACGATATTCAGTTGTAGCAAAAGAACAAAACACAATTTGTTGTTTCTTTGATTTTCAAAATATAAAAGAATCTAATTAGTGATTGATCTTCTTGAAATGTGAAAGAAACACGGTAGAAAAAACTGTCTGCTTGTAAATTTCAAATATCTCGATATCATGATTGCTGCTCGGAGATGTAAAGTCTGTGGTTGAGAAAGAAATTGAATCAAATTTCCAACTGAAAATGAAATATGATGACAATTTTTTGTATTTTCAATAACCTTCCAATTAATCAACGACGCTGCGAAAAATATGCTAATCAGTGCCACCAGCATTTGTCAATAACAAACAGGTTCCACCGTAAAACTCGCTTCGAGTCATGTCAAGACTTGTTCAGTTAGTAAATTTGACTTTTTTTAATTTTTCTTCAGTTTATAGTAATTTAAGGGTAAAATCATACAAATTTTTACGTTTAAAATGCCGTTCAAAAAAGCGTTAAACAACGTATTAAGAAATCATACACGTAGTTGAAATCACATAGCATAGAAAAAAATCAAGGGGAAGATGAACATAATTGGTAACATAATTGGTACCATAGTCATGTTTTCTTCATCCATACGTTCCCCACTCAAAGTGGGGTGTGTTCCTTTTTGTAAAATAATAAAGTACAAGAATTATTTTGCAATTTGGCCTAAACTTTTTGTCACCCGAGAAAAGTATTCCTCCTACGAATATAAATACAAGCGGAGTTTCGAAATTATCCATTCTCTCTGATCTTCTCTCTCTCTCTCTTCTCTGTCTCTCTCTCCATTGAGACTCGCCACTGAAACTCGTAGCTTCTGAAGGCAGATAGAAGAACCAGAACAGACAGAAGAGACCGCTTAGCTTTTCAGCGACGGGTATGTTTCGACCCGATCCAATTCTCTCCACTTCTTATGAACCATAACTTAGGAGCTGCGATTGATGGTTTCAACTCTTTTGATGTTTTGTTTTTCATTCTTGCTGAAGTTCGTTGAGAGTTGCAGAATGAGACGGCTTTTTCGATCTGTTGTTCAATCTCATTGGTATCTTTATTTTGAGTTTAGGGGTCGAACTTCACCATGAAAGTTCTGATTTTTCCTCTGGTTTTCTCTCTCTGCGTGTTTGTTTTTATCCGCGTCAACCCTGAAATAAGGTTTTCTTTTCTCGTATTTCTCGGATTTGGCAGCCTTGAGAAAAATCCGACGAAACGTCAAATACTATGGCTTCTATAACGAGGTTGCGGAGAAGCGTTACATTTGGCGAAGATAACCCTCCACAGGAGAAACGGAAACCGGTCTCCGGCGAAAAATCAGATGGGTTCGACTGCAACATATGCCTCGACATAGTCCAAGATCCGGTGGTGACGCTCTGTGGCCATCTCTATTGCTGGCCTTGCATATATCAATGGCTTCAAAACAACGGAGAAAAACAAGAAACCTGTACATGTCCAGTATGTAAAGCGCCCGTTTCTGAAGAAAATTTAGTTCCCCTCTACACCAATGGCGAACCAAGAAAACCTTCAAACTCCATCGCTTCCAATCTCGGATCACATATCCCAAGCCGACCTCTCGCTCCTTCTGTAGAGATAAAGACACCATTAAGGTCCGTTATCGATCCCCAGTTTCACTCTCGGAATATCTATCCTCCGGCAGCCTCATCGGCGCTTAGCCGGAGAAGAAGATCGGAAAACGCGTTTAGCCCAACGGTGGGAGAAATAGGCGAAATGATTTATCATAGAATGTTTGGGAGTTCGATGATTACAGATTTTGATGCTTATCCAAACTCATATCACCTCGAATCGAGCACTTCTCCCAGGATCAGAAGGCAAATACTAGAGGCTGATAAATCTCTCAGCAGAATCTGCTTTTTCTTCTTTTGTTTCCTCGTATTTTGTCTTTTGTTCTTCTAAAAGGTCCTGTTGTTAAAACTATGAGACATAAATAGCCATTACCAACATACCCAGTTTCAGACACGATGAGTTTAATCTTGCACAATTAATTTAATCTGTCCAGTTTCGTTGGTAGGTAATTAGTTGTTCTCTAGTTCTAATCACCCAACTAACAACTAAGCGTCATAAACACTCCCTTTAGTTGACCCTCTTACAGCACGTATGAGATGCTGTCAAGTTGAATGAATTTTAAGGAAGATTTAGTACTTCATTTCCGTGTTTAGCCTGAAATCACTCACTCAAGAGAGGAAACCATGGATGATAAATTCTGATGGAGATAACAGAGAAACAACCCAATGAAGTGGCAGAAGGAGAGCCTTTCAAGAAGAGTGGCAAACACCCATTCCTCTGTCTCTTTCTTTCTGTCTCGAGAAGAACACCCTAAAAATGTCATTCCCAAACACACAGCTTTCTTCTTTCGACTCTCTTCAATCCAAAAGACTTGTTTTTAAGTTCAAATTAAGGTTAACAAGTATGCAAACCATAAAACTAAGAATTTTCTCAAGTACTCAGCTTGCTGCTTTGTTTCATTGGCTTCTTTCAATATTTCTTCTTTCGCTTTCTTCTTTGCCAGTCTGTCGACTTGCTTTCGCAACCTCTACCATCACAGGACATGAATTAATGGAGCGTAGCCAGAAATGAACATCCAACCCTTATTTTATTTCCTTCTCTCTGGCCTTTCGTCCATAGCTGTTGAGATTTATTCATTAGGAACTAAAGGATAAGTTGCTGTCTATTATCCATTTATAGCTAAAGGACAGCCTGACATCCAGATTGCCATTTCTTTATTTGGATGTGGGATGGGAAGGAATAATATCAATATCCCCCATAAATTTTATAAATGAAGCAGCTTTCGATGCAGAAGCTGCAATGGATAAGACAGGTCTCTCGAAGATAATGAGTTTGACTGTGTTCTCCGCACACAGGTTCTCCATACTCCAAATAAATTACTCAACCTGGGAAAAGATAATCAACTGTTTCTGGGTTCTGTTTCATTTGATCAAGAGCGGTAGAAGTTGGAATTCTTGTAAGCCAACTAGTAGATTCGCGACCCAAATTCGTTTTTGGATAGACGGGTGAGCTTGTAGTGCACATCTTCTTCAGAGGTTTGCCCGAAGAACAAAACTCGATGTTGTTATTTGATCTACTTCGTTCTGTTTTCCTCTGAAAGAAGTTTCTCCACATTAAATCTTGGATCTGGTTGGAGAAAAATCTTTGGAAAAAAGCAGTTGGTGGTTGAGAAAAACATATGAAAATCAAATTACAAGTAAGAGTTAACTTAACTTGAAAAGAATTAGATTCATTGAACTCAAAATATTATAAAACCTCGCAGCTAGAAATTAACTTATTCAGATAATTTTCAATTAAATTAAAATTTTTCTTATAATGGGGACGTATCATTCTAAGTTTGGACAAAGCAGCAATAATTGTCAGCAATATAAAGACATATCATTCTAAGTTTGGACCAAATTTTTCATTTAGAAAGTCAAGTGGGCAGCAATCGCTAGTGTGATGCCTGGGGAAAGATTCGAGGCAGAATGAGGAGAAGCCCGGCTCAGGAACAGACTAAACCACTAGACCCAATAGCTTTAAATATTTAAAAAATTAAATAAAAGTAAAACGAGGGTCTAATAAAACAGGGATAAACCATTGTGCAAAAGAAAAATAAAACAAAGTCCGATAAAAATAAATAATAATAATATTGTAATCTTACTAAAATAAAACTCCTAAAAAATTAGAACATGGGAAATATGACGTCGAGTCTACTCTTACGTTGGATGATAAAGATCTCTATATTAAAACCTAAACGGAAAGAGTCATTTAGAGTGAGTTAATATAACTCAGTGGATAGAGTATGACATTCAATGTTAAAGTAAAGGAAAATTTGTAAGCATGTCAATACAAAATATTTTATAAAATTGAGTATATAACGTTCAAGAGGATAAATGTCCATTATACGTAGTACATACATAAAATAGGTCTCTACTATATGATATAAAGTTTCAATGAAAATAGAGTTATTCATAAACTTCAAACACATTAGTGATGACAAACAAGTCAGCCGAGCTTAAAAAATTTGGTTCACTGAGCTAAGCAAGTTAAACGAGTTGGACTAAAAAAAATTTTTAATCTGAGTTGGCTCACGAGTCAATGTTAAACTAGTCGAATCGAGCCAACTAAACAAACTTAAACGAGCCTAAATTTATATTTATAAAAAAATTAATTATTAAAATTATAATAATTATTTATTAGTATAATATCAAAATATAATAATTATTGTTTAGTTAACAAAATTATTTTATTAATATACAAAATGACATATATTTAGAAATAAAAAATTATTTGAGATGATCTAATAAAAATTATCAGACAAATATCATTACAAATATTTGATAGTTGCATCATTACAAATTAAACACATACTAACTAAGTTGACACATATTTAATTGTCAATCATTTGCAATTAAAGTAACAAATAAGCTAATTGAACCGAGCCAACCCTAAAAAATTTCGGCTCATTGAGGCTAACAAGTTAAACGAGTCTAGCTTAACGAGGCTAGTACATCTAACAAGGAGAGTCTAATGAACTATCCTAGAAAAAATTTTAACCCGAGCTAGTTTGGGAGTCAAAGTTAAACGAGACAATCCTAGCCGAACTTGTTACAATATCAAGTTGGTCGAGCGTGCTGGCAAATCAATCCCCTCATTTCTTATCTCCAAGACATATTATGTCATAGACATAAACAATAATAAAAGTCATACTCGACAATCGCAAAGCTACAAACGATTATGATCAAGTTTAAAGATTTATGTCCAGAGACATAACACATATAATTGGCTTAATATTCTAATTAACAAATAAACAATTTATTCTTCAATAGTTTAATGTGCTTAATAAAACAAGACATTCACGTGACTTAATCAAATTTGGGTCACATGACTAAAATAATCAGTAAATTGACGTGCATGCTCAAATAAAACATGTCTATTGAAAAAAATGTTAATAGAAAGAGATAAAATGGTGTCGCAATGGCCTAACACCGACTAAAAGTATAGGATAGCCATTAAAAGTCGTGATCGACACAAATGACTTGATAGTAAATGAGGAAAAAAATGACTCATTAATGGAAACACCAGAGTTCAAGACGCAATAATAATGACTCTAAAATTTAATTTTTTCAATTCGAGATTCTAAATTTTTTTTTTCAAAAATTAATTATCAAATTAAACTTGATTAGGTTGTTTGTGAACCATAAATTACTAAATTCGTGGATCCTCAATTAATAATGTCATCATTAATTATGGGGAAGCTTCCGAAGAAAAAAAAAACTGATTTGATTACATTTATTAAACTAAATTAGTATATTAAAATCAATAAATCCTCATTTTATGTAATGAAATATATGAAACCTATTTAAAAATACAATTACATTTATTGTAACTCAACTTATTTAATTCTCCCTCCAAAATCAAAATAATAAATGATATCAAATATCAACAAATTTAGGGTCTAAATCCTTGAATTTCTTAATTAGTTAGGTATCAAAACTGTAACATTATATTTAATACTCATTAATTAATTTAGCTACTCTCAATCATGACTTAATCTTCGATGCATGATAAGCAAATAAATTAAACTATCTAATTACACTAAAATTATAATTAAATCTTTAAGAGTACAAAAACAAAATTAATTTTTTTTATCTATTCTTATTAAAATCACAATATTCCTAAAATATATATTTATTTTAATTAATTGTTTAGGCTATTTTGTTCTTCTTGTCTGTAGGCACGGTCACAACTGTAAGAATCTAGATCAACGGTACATTCTTTCAATAAAAAATATTTTTTTGCTTACGTTACAAAATTATTAATGAAAAAAATGATCTCAACAAATAAAACATGTGCATATAAATTAATATCCATACATTAATCAAGTTTTATGTGTTAAGAGTCACATATTTTTGAAGTTTCATTTATGATTTTATCATGCGTTCAAACTTTCAAAAAATTAGTGATTTGTTATTTTCATAAGGTTTCACTAATTATGTTATATGTATTCATCTCATGCGTTTCGTACCATAGTCAAATTCCTTAACCTAACAAGCTTTTTGAAAATCAACGGTTTGTTATCTTCATGAGCCTACCGTCTAACACAATCACAACCAAATTCTGTCAATTTCGACAGTTTCATGCATTCATACATTATCTTTATTAATTTTATTTATTTACATTCTTATGTCAATATTTATTCACACGTGTCTTAACAAAATATAAAAATGAAATTATAAAATATGTAGAAAGAATAATTTATACATTAATGTCTTGTGATGTAGGGTTAAAGTGACAAATGAGCCGGTCGAACTTGAAAAGATTTGGCTCACCGAAGCTAATGAGTCCAGTCTAATGAAACTAGCGAGCCTAATTATCCGAGTCTAACAAGCTCATTCAAAAAAAATTTTAAATCTAGTCAGCTTGTGAGTCACGAGCTTAACAAGCAGAACTGAGGCTAATCGGCTCAATGAGTCTAACAACTCGAGCCGAATGTAAATAAATGTTTCCAATAATTTCAAATACATGAATAAATTGAAAGATTTTTTTTATGAAAAAGGTAAATGATTGACGTGCCACTTGGCCCGTTTAACACATCAAATTATCATAGATAAATGTAAATGCTAAATTGAGATTACCATGTATTGTGATTATTGTTTTTAATCTATATTATTGATGGTAAAATAATATCATAGAATATTAACCATATAAAAAAAACATTAAGTTTACGTTGCATTGTAATGATAAAATATAAATTATTTAATTCAAAAAATTAATATTGTACGTAGATAATGCACTGGAAAACACAATTTATTATTTTTTTAAAAAAATTGAAAAAATAAATAAATAAAACAATTATAAAAAAAAAAAAAAAAAAAAAACAAAGTAAAAAGGCATCTCACTCTCACATGGTAAAAAGAGGGAAAGGAAGGCTATAAAAAGTGGGCAAGGGGAAGTTCTGAGGGAAAAAGAGAGAAAACGACAGGGAATGGACCCACGTGACAGAATAATGTGGAACCCGCAGAAATTTAATAAAATTAAAAAAATGGGAAAGGGGGGAGCTGGCTTGATTTTTTAGTCCCTTAAAATCAATGTGTAGAGCCATTAAAAACTTGACCAAACATGTGTAGGTAATTTGATTTAGTGAGTGACAACTGGTCCCACAAATCTACCATAGAAGAAGAGAATTCCTAAGTACTCTTATTTTTCTGATTAGGGTTTGAATATCGGTATCTAATTGGTATTATTTTGCTGAATTATTGTATAAAAAGTTTTGCAAGATACTTTCAAACCTCTTTTGTGGTTTTATATTTTGCCAACCGAGTTCCTATAGAATGAATACGTGACATAATTGTTGATCCGAATAATGACCTGACTCCCAAGTATCCGACAATTCAATATAACCAATGTCTTATTCAATTTTTTTAATTGTTTTATTTATTTACAAATGTTTCATCACTCGTAAGATTTATTATAATTATTTTCATATAAATTGTGCAAAGAATCATAATAAATCGTGCAAATGTTGAAAAATATCAAACTTTGGGAATTTGTTCTCATGATATCTATGTTATGTGGTGACAATTTCATGTTAATCTAATTTCATTTGGTATATTTTTTAGTAATCTTCTCTTAACCAAGTGTCTGTTCCTTTGAGAGTATACATGCACAAGATTGGCTATCCAAAAAATATATCAAACGATATTGAATTTTCTTGAAATTATTACCACAAAATCAATATATCATTAGAACATATTCTGAAAAGTTGCGTGATGTTTCAACATTTTCAAAGTTCATTTTAATTGTTTACGCAACTCATTTTAATTGTTTACGCATATGTTGTGGTTTTAGTGTTGGGTGATCAATGAGTGAATTTTATTAATGTTTAACGACACATTCTAAATTATGCGAACCTTAATCGAATGGTCGACTAAATCCCAACACATCAAGAAATCAAATTGACCAAGGCACTCAAATAAATTCAAAGGGGAAACTCATGACCCATGATTAACAATTTGAAAACAAGAGCTAGAAGTATAGATGCTGCACTCAAGATCTAATCATAGTTTTGATTTGAACACCAGATGAGTCGAAAAGTTTGCATTATCTTCGTGGTTCTCTCTTATCGAAGTTAATTAATCACAATTAAGCATTTTCATAACTAGAGTTAGGTACCATTACATTTATGAAGCACAGTGTGACAATTTAGTTATTTTAGTGTGACAATTTAGTGTGACAATTAAGTATTTTCATAACGTTTGGCTCTTGCAAAAAGACATAATCCAATCCAAATTTAAATGAAAATTAAAATAAGAGTAATGACTATCTAAATAAAGAAAACACTAAAATAACTAAACCTAAACAACTTTTCTAACACGTTGGAGAGTCAAATGCTTTGCAATCACATATGAAGCAAAATGTGACAATTTAGCGTTACTTTCATCAATCTTGGATGTGTATGTTATTCATCAAGGTTGTTCTATCACTTGGAGCTTTGATCAACACAATTCTTTCTCCAAAAATCTTTTTCCTCTCTTGCATGCTTCTAGCTTTAACACGCACCATTGCCATTATCGAATGATTAAAAGAAACACAACCGTGAAAGAAAGAAAAGAAGAATCAAAACGAAAACTCAAATATATATTTTAGCGATATTTAAGGCCGTAAAACTCGTTACTTAATCTTGTACGGCTGCTAAACAACAAAAATAAATGTTTTTACTCGCGTCTAAAAGAAAGGAAAATTATGTTAGATTGACAAACATCAAATTGCTATGAAAGTGATGCTAAATCTGTAAGATTGAACATGTTTATTATCCGTAACATAAAACGAATGAACATAGATAGTTGTTTAGTGTGATAAATTGTAAAGTTTAATGTTGTTTCAAGTGGACTGATCGGCCACTGCAGTCGACCAGGAAAAGGGTCCACTGGAGCTGTCTGTCAGATGAGCAATCATATACTTTACAGCCGTCTCTGATTAGTTGTTGACACTGTAATTTACTCAGGAAGATTGTTCCTCAGCCAATCGATCATCCCAAAAAGGCCAGAATTGCAATGTTTCAACAGCGATACCTCAATTCTCGAGATTGTCCACCAATAATCGACGAACCAACATCTTTACTCTGTTATCAAATTATTTCTATTTGTTTATGCCTGAATTCCAGAAATCTGTTAAAAGTTTGAGATGCTGGGTTCTATGTCCAGTCAATTATTATCTGATGATATCTGTCAGCACCGATTTCCACGCAGTCTGAACTAAGTTTTCTAAGATTATACACACAAAATACGTATCAATGAACCAGCAAAATCGATGACAATAATAAACCCAGTAGAATTCAATAAGATCAAAAAATAGTCATCATGTAAACACAAACTAAACGAACAGAAGAACACCTCAAAAAGTTAAACCAAAAATCAAACACAAAAAACTTAATGACAAACAGAGGGAAAAAGAGGAGATTTTACACAAGAATCGACCCTAGAACTGGCAGTTCAAATATTGAAAACAGATCCCAGCCATAACAGCGAAGAAAAATCTCTCAGCGTTTCAAATGCTTCACTTTCTGCCACCCTTTCTTGCAGGAATCCCCAACAACTTTCACACCCTTCTTGATCATGATCTTCAGCTCCTTGGCCCTCTCTTTCATCTGATGCTCGAACCCTGCCATCGCCTTGCCTAACAAACCAAAACGGAAGTAGCCGGAAATCGTTCGTCGCCTGCCTTCTCCTGCTGGTACTTCTACTCTCAACGCTGCTACAAAAAGGTAGCGCCTTTAAGTAGGTCAAGTTCCTGCGTCAGTACCCAGAGCGTAGCTCCAACGCAACAAGAGACACGTGTACGCCATCCAACGATCGACCAAGTAGTCGTCGATTGTTAGATAAAACAATAAGGACGTTTATGGTTGGCTATGAATTCGTGGGCCCGTTGCCAAGTAACAGCCACATAGGAAAGCACAATGAATCTTTTGCATTAATGTAGAGAGAGAAGTTAAAAAATAATCGAATGATGATGAAGCCAGATGAGATTCTTGTTTATCACAACGAATTGATTCCATTTTTCAAGAACAAATAAACTGGGGCAGCTCTCGGAATAAAGAGTACAACAATGGAGGAAGGTTGCAGAGATTTGCAACTGGAGTTCGTCAAGAAAACACATTGATTTCGAAAAGCTCTGCAAATTCAAAATCTGGACGAAGATCTAGCAGCAGCCAACAGGTAGATCTAATCTGTAATTTGAACTTGAAAAACGCCGTTTCGAAGCATGGGCCAATGTGTCTAGCTGTTACATTATTCTGCTTAGTTGTCAGTTGAAGCAGCTCCTATCCTGCGCCCACGGAATTATCAAACTAGCGTCTCAGGTCGAGTTTGGGGGACCAGCCTGTTAAAACTAGGCCCTTGTTCGACTCGACCAGCTTTGGGTTGAATCAAGGCTCAAGCCTGGTCGTGCCACCAAATTTGGAGGGTTCCAAGTCAAGCCAAGGGCCTCGGACTTTGACCTGGTCACCGAATTGACCCAAATCATCACAACTAATTTCAAAGTAACTCTACCAGATTTAAAAAATCCGACCCGCGGTCCGGCCCACCTATTGAAACGCAGGTGAAAAACAATGAGACTCAAAAGATGGTCTATAATGAAGGATTTGAGCTAAGGGGCAGGTGCGGTCCGGAACCGGACCGGCCACATCGGGATTTTTATTCCGGTCCCGGTTCCTCTTGCATTTTTTCTTATTATTTCAAATCAAATAGAAATCCAACTATCTAATCTGGGCATAAACCAAGATTAGACAAAAAAAAATGAAAGAAAACAAACTAGAGATACCCAAGTCCAATAACACGCAGAAGTCGGGAAAGAGGAGAGAAATGGACAGCATTACAGCAATCCCATATATCAGTAGATAGCACAGTAAAGCCCATCGCCCTCATAGCTCAAAGGAACAAATAGAATTACAATGAAACCAGGAATTTATACTTGACGAAAATGTTCCGCTTCCTAAACCTAGATGAGAAGATTCTCCAAATCTACCCCCTCCCCCACGCCAAAGAAGGAAAAAGGAAAAGGGAAATCAATTGCAGGCAACAATAACGAAGGAGGAGAGCAGAAAAACATTACTAGAAGTAGGGAGAGAGCTGAGTGCGTCGTGCGATTGCCAACTGCGAAGGGCAGAGACTGAAATCGGAACGGCGAATGCTGATCCGCTGAGGCAGATTTCAAAACAAAAAAAAGTGTCGGTTCTCCACGATTTTTCTGGGTTTTTTTTTCGGATAGTAACCCTCGGGATTTTTGTAACAGACCTGTTCCCCAACCGTTCAACTAGTAGAACCGACTAAATCTGGACGGAATCGTTGGATTTGATCTGATCTCGCGGTCTCAGGTCTGTTCTGACCACCTCTGCTAACTGAGTCGGCCCAATTCATGAGCTTGAACTTCTTTATTTCAACAAGTTAAAACAATCTGGCTCATTTAGCTCACGAGCCTAAATATTAAGTTAAAGTCGACTTTTTTCACTTAAACAAATAAAATGAGTAACTCGTTTAGTCACACTAACAAGTCAAGTTGAGTCACAAGTACAAACCAACAAAAGACTAACGAGCTCAACAAGCCGAGCTTATCGAGACTGACAAAAAAAAAAAAAATTTAACTCGACTTGACTCGCGAGTCAATATTAAACGAGTCGAGTCGGTCAAAGAAGTCTAACGATAACGAACTCATTCATCCCAGTAAAATATTGTCCATTTTGGTCTGCCCATACACCCTTTACGGATTTGTTTTGGCGAAAACTTATTAGTCGGTTACCTAACATGATACTACTTTCACTGGAACACTTTTAACTTTGAAGTTCTTATGAGATTTGTTGGTAATTATGTTTTAAAACCCATCTATCTTGGGAGAGTTTTCTTATATACGTTTTATTTCCATATATCTCCCCATGTAAGATTGCGACGATCCCCTTTGTACGACTCGAAATTTACTTATAATCGAATTCAGAATTTGTCTACACTCGGTTTAGGTCCCGAGATTTGTCTCGCAGTTGTGCTCATACGTACACATTCGAGTCATCACACTAACGAACCAAATATACATAAATATATTCAATTTATCAACACGTAATGGATATTAAAAAAATAGTTATTAAAATTATAATATTTATTTATTATTATAATGTTAAAATATAATAATTAGTAGTTTAATTAAAAAATATTTTATTAATATATAAAATAACATGTATTCATGAATAAAATTATTTGAGATGATATAATAAAAAAATATCATTATAAATATTTAATGATTGCATTATTACAAATTATTCACATATTAACTAAGATGATATTTATCTAATTATCAATCATTTACAGGTAGAGTCGGATCCAATCGAGTTTAAGAATATTTTTCTCAATTTCAAGGGAACCATGGCCTTGAAATGTGATGGAATCACGAGAAAGATAAATATACACGCACGTTGATGGTCATAAGGTGGAAAGAAGAAGATTGAAAGTCAGGGTCTACAAAAGCTGCGTGGCAGCATGTGCTGACCAACTCACCCCATTAACCAAAGCCCCAACCCTCTTGAAACCCCACTATAACTATACTACACATTACCCCCCCTCTCTCATACTTCCTTCAATAAGACTCCGTCTGCCTTCGCGTGTGGCTGCTCGTATTTTATCAAACATGAAGTATTCATCATGTTCCGACCCTAGCATTGCACCTCCTCTGTGTTAAGATCGAATCTTTATAAATTATACTTGTTATTTAATATTAATTAAAGAATTATGGATCTCTTGTCTTCTTAATAATTAGAATATAATTTAGATTTGACAGCCCGTCATATCCCTTTCGACCGTTGCCAAACAACGCCCCTAATTTCAGTTAACGCCGTAATCTCGTAATTAATACTAAATACGAGGAACCACGTGGTAATATAACGCAGACAGAAGAAAGGCTGGCTTTATAATAACTCTTTTCAGTCCAACTGCTGAAAACAGACTCGACTTATTGTCGCTTCTAGTGCACTGGCGAGACAGTCGGCAAATCACCCCTCAAATCACGTCTTTGATTTGCAGCAACTGTTTTATTCTTGGATTTCCCGCTTGCCGGTAAAGGACATTGCCGCCGGGAAAGCTCTAAGCCGCCATTGCCAATGGCCAGGTTCCTCGAGAGACTATCATTTGGGCTGTGGATTGCGACAGTGAGCTTGCTGCTGTTGGGAAATAGTTTGGTCGAGTCCGCAAATCTTAGGCACAATGTCTCATCGGCGCATTGGCTTCCCGCTACAGCCACTTGGTACGGAAGCCCAGAAGGCGACGGAAGCGACGGTAAAGGAGTTCATATCTGCACCACTAGTTGATTTTACGGTGGGTAAAAACCCAGATGTTTGACTATTCGGGTCTTGATATTTTCAGGAGGAGCGTGTGGGTATGGAAATTTAGTGGATGTGAAGCCATTGAGGGCAAAGGTAGGCGCGGTGAGCCCAGTTTTGTTCAAGAATGGCGAGGGCTGCGGAGCTTGCTTCAAGGTAAAGTGCTTGGACCAAGCCATATGCACTAGACGAGCCGTGACCATAATCGTGACAGACGAGTGCCCCGGTGGATACTGTGCCGGTGGCCGCACCCACTTCGACCTCAGTGGCGCCGCCTTCGGCCGCATGGCTGTATCCGGTGAAAGTGGGCACCTCAGGAACCGAGGGGAAATCCCAGTCATCTACAAAAGGTGGTTAATCTTTCCTTACGCGCTCCAACAGTCTCAATCCACATTGCCGTCCACCTCGACCACTCGTTCTTCATTCACCATGCTCATCCGTAAATGCACCATGGCTATAACTAAACTAAAACCTGGTTCATTTGACACAGGACTCAATGCAAATATCCCGGCAAGAACATAGCTTTCCACGTGAATGAAGGTTCGACAGATTACTGGTTCTCGCTCCTGGTTGAGTTCGAGGATGGCGATGGAGATATTGGATCAATGCACATAAGAGAAGTAAGTGAGCCTCTCTTTTCCATTTTCAGCTCCATCAGTTTACTGCAACTAATTATCCAAAAAGTATCCGTCCATACAATTTCACCTAAAAAGCAGAACCCAAACAGAGCGTGCCCATAACGATTAGAAAGCCGGATTATCATCTTTGTAAACATAATTAATTTCGTTAATCGTTTCCCTCAACACATCACATGACCTGAGCCCTTCCTCTGCAAGTGTGCATTGCTTTCAATAGAGATTTTAAAATGTGCAACTGGGGTATCCTTTTCAACAACATATTCGAACCCTCCATCCTCTTTGACTTTATTGTCAGACAATTAAGAACAGCCTCTTCGTCTTATTTCTAGAGGTTTCTCTTTTATGTATGTTTAGTTTTGGCTTTGCTCATCGAATATCTTAAAAATGGCAGGCAAGCTCTGGTATATGGTTGGAGATGAATCATCTATGGGGTGCGAATTGGTGTATTATCGGAGGGCCTCTAAAAGGGCCATTTTCGGTGAAACTTAAGACATTGTCGACGGCCAGAACTCTATCAGCCAGAGACGTGATTCCAAGCAACTGGTCGCCTAAAGCCACTTATCCCTCTCGATTGAAATTCGTCTCCTAAGAAGAAACAATAATTTTATCGAGCACTTTTCAGGGGACTCAATCACCCTAACACAAACAGTTGTGGTTGTGGGTCTTGCTTCTGTGGTTTTTTTTTTTTTTCCAGAAGAAACAATCCTCTGCGTTGGATCTCACATGAGACCAGAGCATCCATGGCCTTTTTCTTTTATGTTTCTTTTTTGTTGTACACTTTATCTGCTCTATGTTCTGTATGCTTTCCTTTTCTGTTTGGGTCAAAGTTTGTAGGCCTTTTTTTAAATTTTGGGTAAGATCAAACAGCCTCTTTCCAAAGAGGAGAGAGTGCTTGTGTTTATTGTTATGTTTGGATAACCTTTTTTTAGTGAATCCAATGGGTGTTTTTTGGGCTATGTAAAAGTCTCTCTCCCACATCCAAACAAAGTAATAAATAAGTAATATGGATATCTGTTCAGCCTTCTCCAATGGGTAGTTTCTTAAGAATCAAATATTTTTCATAGCCACTTAGAAAATACTGTGATCGCACCAAACTAACCGGTGCAACAACTAGAGTGATTGAGAGTAGATCTCAAACCATTCAATCGATCACACCATTGTTTTGTGATCGATCTTGATCATTGTCCGCTTGTCTATAAACTCTACAACGCTGCGTATAGCTTCCATTTTGTAATTACGTCAAACCTAGTAAATTTCTTGCCGACACCTCTTTATCTATATTCGTCAATTGCAATTCTACAATGTATACATTAGTATATGTTTGTTCCTAAATGAAAGTATGGTACAAACTTTTATTTCCTTTCTTGCTCAAAAAATTCTTACTTTGAGGATCTTGGTGCTGTCTCATTTTTCCTTGTGTCAAAGTATTCCAACATTTTCTTGATTAAAATATGATAACACAAAGGATTAGTCTGTAGAAAGAAGTTAGTTTGTTGCAGATTATGATGTGATTCTAGGATCACGATAGTCCGTTTGTTTCGTTTTTGAATTATAGTTTGATTCTCAAATATAAAAGTTTGAATTCCCAATTTGCATTAATTTATCTTCCTATTTCTTCTCTCTTTTGAAAAGGATATTTTTTATTTGTTTCTTTCACCATTGAATTAATAATAAATTGATATCAGAGCTGTTTTATTAAGAGATCTCCGAATTTATTTAAACTTTTTAATGGAAAGAGAATCCAGTTTTTCACATATGGCTCAAATGTAGACAATATGTAAGGTAGGTCATTAGATCTGTGTGAGACTATTGAAAAAGATTATATAGTTCAACATTTCTCGGCAAATCCGATCGTGGCACAAATCAAGATACAAAAGGAAAGAAGAAAAAGAAAATCAAAGGCGAAGACATTTTTTTTGCTGCTGTTTCACCAAAATTATGTCACTCCATCAGATAAAAGCCATTTAGAACTATCTCAAGAAAGAATGTGTAGGAGATGAACAAATTAAAAGAACGCAAGTCTTGAACTTAATTAGGAAACTCGAGGTGCAGAAGATAAAAATTTCAGAGTTGATCAAAGAATATTCATAAAGACTCCTTAGCATTGCAAATAAGGTCAGATTACTTGGATCAAAATTCACCGATGTAAGAATTGTAGAGAAAATCTTTGCTACCGTACCTAAACGGTATAAAGCAACAATTACAACTTTGGAGAACAACAACGATTCTTCTAAAATTATCTTGACAGGGTTGTTTAATGCATTGCAAACTTAATAGCAAGGAAGATTGATGATGCAAGATAAAATTGTTGATTGAGCTTTGGTAGCAAAACATCAAAATGTGGCTAGAAAAAATAAAGAAAAAGAAAAGGAATTTGAAGGAAATGAAGCAAGATCAACATCAACAATTGTACAAGCAAAGTTTGGGAATCAAAAGAAATCCTACTCACTTTGTCAACACGGTAGAAAGAAGAGGCATCTTCCATTTCGATGTTGAAGGAGACCTAATGCAAAATGTAACAAATGCAATCAAATAGGTCATGAAGCTTTGATTTGCAAAAGAGCAAAATGCAGCAAATGCAATCAACAAGGTCATGAATCTGTAATTTTTAAAAGTCAAGTTCAACAAGAAGTCGAAACTCAAGTTGTAGATCAAAAAGTCAAAGATAAACTGTTTTGAGCCTCTTGCTTTGTAAGTAGTAGTTTGACTGAAAGTTAGCTGATTGACGGTGGTTGTACCAATCACATGACTTATGACAATGAGCTTTTCATTGATTTGAGACCAACTGACATCACTAAATTCAAATTGGCAATGACGATTATATCTCAGCCAAAGGAAAATGGACAATTTCTATATCCAGTAGTGAAGGAATGAAGAAAATTTATGATGTTCTATGTCTCAAAAATGGACAAAATTTGTTGAGTGTTTGTCAATTTATTGAAAAGGGATTTAGTGTGATTTTTGAAGATAGTTTTTGTCGTGTTCTTGGCGCCATGGGTCAAATTCTCAAAGTGCAAATGAAGGGAAAAAGTTTTTCTTTTGATGGTTTCAAAGAAAAACTTTCTGCATATGCCACTCAAGCGACAAATACCGGAAGATGGCACAATAGACTTGGCCATTGTCACATTCAAAGCATGTTTCAAATGAAGAAGTATGAGATAATAAGAGGGTTTCTGAGTTTCTCAGCAAATCTTTCCACTTCCAAGCTTGTCAATTTGGAAAACAAAATAGAGCACTTTTTTGCAGTCATCTTAGAGATCATCACTAAAGCTACAATTAATTCATACAGATATTGTTGAACCTAAAAGCATTGAATCACTAGTAGGCAGTACGTATGATGGTGTTGAAAAGTTGATGAAAGAAACTTTAAAAGTTTGATTGAATGTTTAATGTATCTCACAGCAACAAGACCCATCATTTTATTTGCTGTAATCTATTGTCTAGATTTATGTGCTAGTAAAATGCATTTACAAGCAGCAAAATGGATAGTGAGATACATCAAAGGTACAGTTGATTATTGTGTTAAATTTTAAAAGTGTGAAAATTAAGTTGCTTGGATATTCAAATAGTGACGGGGGAGAATCTATTGATAACATGAAAAACACTTCAAGATTTTGTTTCAACTTAGTTCAAGAATGTTCACATGGTGTTCAAAGAAGCAAGATAATGTAGCACAATCTACTGCTAAAACCAAATTCATTGTTGAAATAGAAACGATGAACAGAGCTTTGTGATTAAGGAAAATTAAGTATGATTTACACTTGGAGAAGAAGAATGACACAAAGATTTTAGTTGATAATCAAGCAGCTTGCAATCTTTTACAATCCAATGTTTCATGGGAAGACTAAGCATTTTAATATCAAACTTATCTTCTTAAGAGAGATATGGAAAACTAGAGATGTGAGTCTGATTTAAAATCTGAAAATCAATTAGCATACTTGTTTATAAAGCCACTTCCAATTAACAAGTTTGAGTTTCTGCGATAGAAAATTAGAATTTGCATCTCCTAAAGCAAGCAGAAATGTTAGGAAATTACTTCAGGAGTCTACGTACTCTTTATGAGTTTTATTTATTGCTTTCTTTTTAATAAAACAAATTGTCCTAGTCTTTAGGAAGACGTTAGTTTGTTGCTGACCATGACATAATTATATGATCATGATATTCTTGTTTGTTTTGTTTTTGAATATAAAGTGTGATTCTCGAATTGAATAAAAATTTGAATTCTTAGTTTGCGTTCATGTATCTTCCTCTTTCTTTTATCTTTTAAAAAAGATATTTTATATTTTTCTTTCACAAGTAAATTAATAAACTTTCTCTCCCACATTCATGTGATAGAAGGTAAACTCGTTGCCACTCATTTGACTTTCTCTTACATTGATGTTTTACTCTAGCACATCATTGTTTGATTCAAGTGATCATGACACTATCATTGGGACTCTACAATATCGGTAAAAATTAGTATTTTTTAACTTAATTAAATGCCACGTGTTGGGTTTTACTATTACTATGATTTGAAATTATTTTTCTCATGGAGTTTATAGTATGTTTAGGTTTTGGAGAATGAAACTTGAAGGATTTTTGTTTATTATAACGTAGGGTTATATGAAATAAATAAAGGAAGTGGTAGGATCAATTAGAAAATAAGAGAATTTATCAATTGAAAACTCTTTTTCTTCCCATCTTTAGCGCAACAAGACAAAATAGGGATGAGAGAAGAGAGATTCATCATTTGAGCAAATCGCTAAGTTCTAAGGCCAGAAATGCGTTAACGAGATATCATGCATCAACTTTTGTGAAGGAATCTCGTGAGATTATAAATATTTCCTCTCTGATTTTAAGTTTGAAGTTTATGGTTTTTATGAGAAATCATATTCAAGCTTGAAAGCTCAAATCCGTGGTTTGTTTATAGTGTATTTGAGTGTATTTAGAGTTTAGATAAGTTTATTTATCAATTGAAAGTGAGAACTAGCGAGTGAGGGTAATTTTGGCCCCTTCTCGTCGCTGAAAATCTCCTGAGAGTTGATCTCTATGAAGGTCGGTTGATACTTCAAACCTTGCATTAGAAACAGAGAGTTGTAAGTGTCAACTGTTAAAGGAAAGTGTCGACCGTATACATTTTATTTTCATAGGGTGCTGACACTTGAGAAGGAAGTGTCAACCGCTAGCGTAAATAGAAATTTGACCCAATAGCTCCAAGGTGTCGATACGTTTAGAGAAGTTTCGATTGCTTGGCTACTTTGATGGTTTAACTTGAGAGCTATGAAGTGTCGACCGATTAGATGAAGTGTCAACCATGGTCAAACCCAAGTGTTCTAAGTGTCGACTAGTGGGTCGAACCCCACTTGTGTCGATCAGTTCCTCTTAAAGTGTCAACTGCATGATCATTTATAATGTTTTGAATTGAGTTTCTAGTCCCTGTATTGGACTTATCCTTATGTCTTCCTTTAATGTTGATTGAGATAATCACGACTTTGCTTTTATGATAGATTCTGAAGACTTTGAGAATTTCGAGCAAGTTGTTGAAGTTGCGCATCCAATTGGAAGAATGAACGTTTGACGTAAAAGTAGATGTTTTATATTATTTGCACTGTATTGTATCATTATTTTCTAAAACTTTATTTTGGTGACTTATCACCTATAGAAAGCCTGACAAAGTCTGATCACCAGCTTGTCAGTATTTTTTCGTATATATATATGCGATTTACTCGTTTATTATTGATGTATGGTTTTATTATTGTTATGATAGAGGACTGATCTTCGTAATGCTTTGGATAGTCTCAATGTCAAAGTATTAGGAGAACATTCTAATACGTTTTCTACTGCGTGAAAGTTGTATTGTATGCACGTTATAGAATGAGTAAGGGTGGTGATGATGCACTTCTTGAGTTTTGAATCCTTAAATCTGATCAAAGTATTATTTGTTGATTATCGTTTATATGAGTTGCTTTGTAGATGAACATTGTTCATCAACAACCCAGGTAACTGGGTTAGATCTTTGGATCACACGTTATTTGTTTCTTCTTTCTAGCTCATGAGGTGTTGTTGAATTTCGGTAACCGTCTTTCTATGTGTGCCCGAGGAATGCTTGAGTGACCCTCCGTTTCCATTGAGGTAAATTTTTATATGATAAGTACGTTGATGACGTATTTTTATATAGTCGTCTATGTATGCGACAATGTTTAATTGAATGCCTCATCAGTGGCTCGTGGAGCCTGTTTCTTAAAATATTGAAAAAAATAAGTTTTCATAAAATGATATTTGAAAACCATTTTAATACCTCATGAGGTTTTGAAAGAAAGGTAAGTGACGTTTTACATGCATTTAGTATAATACTTTTACTGAATTAGTCACTCATCCCAATGACCCCTCCACTTCTAAGAAAGAACAAGAGCAATGAGTGTTTATCTGAATTATGGTGAGGACTTATTTATAGTTGGACATATATAAGATTTAACTTAATTGGATGGTTGGAAACTTTATTGAATTACTTTTATACGATTGCACTATTATATTTGTAATCACTGTGCGGATCTTATTTTTTGATTTAGTCTTCCATTGCAAACCAAGATTTCGACTAGGTAATCAGGTCTTCTCTAAGGATTGGGTCGCCCGATCTAGTATTCTGTTATGCCTACCTCCGAGTTGTGACAATATCTTTCACTTGCAGCATAACACTGTTTACTTAGTGAATGAACTAACTCAGTTCATATATTAACCAAATGATACTCATTTGATTGATGTCAAATGGTTGTTTCTTTATCGTTTATATAGTGAATAAACTATCTCAATTCATGCGTTACTCTCCATTGCCAATCTCCACTGGATGGGAGATGAATATTGTTATACTCCCAATACTATTTTTCTTATTTATTTGGATCGTAATATGTTAATTAGTTTTTTCAATTGAATTTGTAATTTATTTTGCCGTTATTTTTTTTTATCCAGTTCAAAATTTGTATTCTCTATTTTAAATAGATTAATGAGAGAGTTGATGAAAGATAAAAAGAGAGAGAGAGGGAGAATAACATCTATAGAAGAGTCATAGAAAAAATAAGAGAGAAGTTTATCGGGAAACATTACTTTTCTTATAATGTTGGGTGATGTTGCGCTTGATGCTATAGCATAATGGAAATAATTATTTTCTAGATTCTCTAATAAAATTAGCTCTTGGAGTTGTGTTGTGGACGTAGGATGATTTGATCCGAACAACGTAAATTCTCGTGTCATGATTTCTTTTTTCATTCTTCTTGATTAATTATCGCGGTATGATTGTTCTATCACAACATAGTTGTCTCTCTTGGAGCTCTAAGAAATAATGCACCATGACATGCTCATTTGCAGAAGTTTAATGTTGCTCGATTGCAACCACGACAATCAAACTGAGATGGATTTACTCTCTTATTAATGAACTCAATTTATATTTACCTAAATCACCAGTTATCTACTATGATAATGTGCGTACCACATATCTCTATTCTAATAAGGTTTTTTACTTGTGCAGAAAATATGTAGCATTGGACTATCATTTCATTCGTAAAAAAATAAACATGGCGTACTCTGCGTCATTCATCTCTCCTTCATTGACCAACTAAGTGATGTTATACCAAACTGCTTTCATGTGTCAGATTTCTACTACTTCAATCTAAGATTGGAATTTACTCATGAATGTCTATTATCTTGTTGACCATTACATACTCATCTCTTTGTTATGTGAAAGTGGGTGTGACTCAACACAAATTTTCCTTTGAAATTTGCTTTCATCCTCTCTTTTATTTTCTGATTTGGTATGAAAGTTCAGTCGATGATCCCCTTCATGGCCTCCTCCAGCAACACAAATGTTACTCCCTTTCCTTACTGATCATAAGAATTCTTTTTCTAACATTCTCTCGACCAGATTATCGTTGTTAAGTTCATTGCAGATAACAATTTTGTTTGGAAAAACCAAATCCTAAATATCGTCATTGCAAATGGCCATGAAGTCTTTCTTGATGGCTATACTTACTCTTCTCCTCAGTACTTCGATTTACTTCAATTCAATCTAGATTGAATTTATGGTAGTGGTTTAACCACTTACTAATGAGTTGGTTTCTCTCCTTCATTAGTAGTCGTTTGTTATCATAGATTGTGTTATTCAATGACGGCTAAAATATGGCAAGCTTTTGAATATATTTTGAAGTTCAAATCTATGTGCATAACTTGGTTGCGTTTGAAAAACATGTTCCTCGTAAAGACCATTTGGTGACCTTAGGGTGAGTATAATGCTTTCATGACCTTTATCACGAGCATATATGATGAACCTGATATGTTTAGTGGTAATTAAATAGGAGAACAAGAATTATTGAAAGAATTTTAAGTGTTTTTCCTCTGAATAAACTAAAAGGCCATTGAAATAGCCTTGACATGAAATCATAAGAAAAAAGGCTAAAAAAATAAGAATAAACTAACTATAACTAAAAACCAGTTTAACGTGGCTTATTGGATTTGTAAAACAAATAAAGGAAATGTAGGGTCCTTCCTTGTGTGAATGAAGAATTTTAAAGTCTCCATTTGCTGCACACTTTGTGTGTGAATAAAGACTTTAAAAGACTCCATTTGCTGCAAGACGAAGAATTCTCCTTCTTCTTGTAGCCCTCAAGCCTCTATAAATAGAGGCTTACAGAGAAATCTCAAACCATTCAATGAAGAAGAAGAAATCTTTTGTGAAGAAGATAAAGAAAATAGTGAGAATTATTTTGGAGTGAGGGAAAAGAAGAATGGTGAGGAAAAATAAGTGAGATACTTTTGAGTATAGTGAGAATTTCTAAAAGAGGTTTTTAGTGAATGTTTTCTAAAATATTCAATGTCTAGAAAAATATTGCAAATCCTATTTTTATAGTAAGATTTTTCTAGACCCAGTTCCCGTGATTTTTTCTCGATTTGGGTTTCCAGATAAAAATTCTCAGTGTTCATTTTAGCTATTATTTCTCTTATTTTTTGACCGTTATATTTAAACAACGTGGGAAAATATTCTTGGTACTTTTTATATTGCATCTGCTATCATTTCTCATACTGCTTATTTAGTGGTATAATTGTACTGTGTAAGTGAGTTCTGGTTAGGAGATTAGATTTTTAGTGGGACCATTTGTGCCCCTCCAGTTTGTCCTGGGAAGTTACTCGGAAATGTAATTGTGTCTAAGGAGACTATAAAGAGCAGTCTTTTCTAAGAACTATCTTGATCAGTACTCTCTATATTTTACAGTGGTAATATTATTATTGTTCCTACCAATTTTTTTTATTTCCCCACAACTGGTATTAGAGCCTCATGATTATGGAGAGAAATATTGAAATTGAAAAATTCAACAGAAATAATTTGTCTTTGTGAAAATTAAAAATAAAAACGCTATTGCAAAGAGATGGTTGTGCTATGACCGTCGGCAACAGACCAACGAACGTTGAAGATGAGAAATAGAACAAAGCAGATGAAAATGCTATAGTCATTTTGCATCTTACTATAACAGTATCTCAAAAATAATAACTGCCAAATAGATCTGAGATACACTGACAAAACTATATGAGAAGAAGTCGTGATATAATAAAAATTTTCTTGAAAAAAAAAATTGTATACTCTTTAGATGTCAGAATCGACAACAATGACTGATCACATCAATACTCTCAACACATTATTTTTTCTACTTACAGGAATGGACCACATCAATAAAAATAAAAGGGCTGAACTTTTACTTTAAAGTTTTTTAGATTCATATGATCACTTCATTATAAATTTGATTAACGGTATTGCAAAAACAACATTGATGTTCAATGATATTGCAGGTTCTTGATTAAGAAAGTAGGGGAAAGAACAATGTGCACTCTTCCATGGAGGCTTTATCAGAAATGAGAGGGAGATTAAAGGAACGTGGGGTTCAGAGACAACACGTTAGGAAGATTAAAGTCGAAAAGTAAAAAGGACATTAAATGCTATAATTGTTGTAAACTTGACTACATGAAAAATGATTGCTAGAAGTTGAAGAAAGAACAAGACACAAAATATGCTAAAAGAGAAACAAAGAGTACGACTGCAACTGCCTCTGAGGGTGAAGATGTCATTATATGTGAAGATGCTATTAACTGTATGATGAGTGAATCGGGTTGGATGTGTGACTCTGAAACATCTTATCATGTTAATTCAAAAGTGGAGTATTTTTCATCTTACATTAGTGATGTGCCCCATAGGTCCATTACTAGGTTCCTAACCAAAGCCCAACCCATAATCGAGGCCTATGACACTTATAACTTGTTCACTAATAACTTTCTCTTTTTTGCAGGTGATGTACCTTTTGAAGGCTTGTAGTGGATGCCTAGCTACAAAGACATGGAGGAATCTCTTCACACTATCTTTTGGGATGCTTGGAATGAAGGAAACACTTGAGCACCAGCTGGATTAGCAAAAGCGAGAATTTGTCTTCTCGAGGACAAATTCTGTAATTTTATTTTTTATTATTTTTTTTAACAAACATTAGACTTATGTTTTGAGAAGATCATTAGCCTTAAGCATATATGGGTAGCTAATTTGGGTTCAAGTAAGCTATCTTGATGGGGAGGCCCAACCCAATAGAAGACAAAACATGAAGATGGAGGCACAAGGACAATTGTTAGTGGAGGCATGGATGGATAACATGGCACAATGAGGAGCATTGGATGACTGCTACATGGCACAAGGAGGAGCATTGGATGACTGCTACAAGGCTTATGGAGGAAGCACAATTCAATCTTAGCCGCCCATCATCATTGTCATCATATGGCTCACCATTAAACTTGCAAACTCTAGCTATCCTAGGATCTCTATTTAAGCATGACTCTTGGCCATTGTATGAGTCTTTTGCTAAGTTAATATATTGAGGCATTTCACTTTTAGACAAATTGTCTTAGTAGGAGAAATCGTCCAAGGGTTGGTGCTATTGGATTCTACTGGGTTGGTGCCAAGGTAGGTATCGGTTTGCTCAAATTGATTGGAGAGAGCCTCCATTGTTTCCAAGCTTGTGGTGGCTTGAAAACTCTTACTCCCTCACTCTAATCCAAGTCACCTTGGTGCTAGATTCATAAGAGGAGGTCACACCATTCCCAAAAACTGGTCTTTTTCCTTGGAAGAAGCATTAGCCGAGAGGTGACTCAATACCCCTATCGACTGGTTTAGGGTTTTTTAGTTTTCTTTATTTTTCTTCGCGTAACACTTGCATTTCTTTTTACACACTTCATCTTCCATCTCTTGGCTACAATCCATTTGAAGAAACCATTTCGATTTGAGTATTTTATTTCTCGTTTATGCTGCTGCACATTTTATTGCTCTCGGGTGCTGCCTAACAAACCCGGTTTTGGAAATGAGATGTTAACTTGAATCTTTTCAGGTTAACCCCATTAATTAGCGGTGATTTTGGTATTGTAAAAATAGGGAATAATCACGTTTCGAAAATAATTGAAAAATGAGATATCTATATACAGACCAACAGAGGATTTGAGTTGGTGCTTAAAGATGTCAGCATGTTCCAGATATTAGACTAAATCTAATATCAGTCAGTGCTCTTGATGGGCTAGTTATAAGAGTAAATTTGCTAATAGTAAATAAGAGCTCAATAAAGACTCGCTAGTTGTAGCGAGAGGAATCAAAAAGTCTAGTTTGTATGTGACTCGAGTAACTGTGAAGAAGAATCAGTAAATGCTGCACAAGATGACTCGTCCATAGAATTATGGTACAAACGGCTTGGTCACATGAGCGAAAAAGGACCCAAGTGCTTGGCAATAGAGATTGTTTGCTACATCTCAGAAATGAACATCTGTCAAGTTGTATTCATTGTTTGGCGGGAAAACAACATAAAGTTTTTTTTCATAAAAATTCTGCATCAAGGAAACCATAAATGTTAGTAGATGTTTGCGGTCTCATGTGAACGAAAATATTAGGAGGTGCTGCTCACATTTATTGATGATCACTCAAGAAAAGTTTGAGCTTGACATGCCAAGGAGGCCCATCACAAGATCTCAAACTAAAGTCTTTAATCTACTTAATCTTTTTGCTGACAAATTTTTTTTTTGTAGGTGTTGATCTCATTAGGGATTTTACATGGGAGCCCAACTTCGAGGACACGGATCAACCCTTGCATACTCTAACTTGGGATGCACGGATGGACTCATCTTATGGCCCTATAGGAATTTGTCTTCCCAGCCCATAAAATGTGTAACATTTTATTCGAACATTGTTTTCTTTTTCTTTGGCAAACTCTAGTCTTTATGTATGAATTTTATATATTGCATCATTCATTAAATTGTGTGGTTATGATTAGATGTATGTTGGTGATTTAATTATGAGTTGAAGACTCGGCCAAAGTATAGCAAAGAGGCTTAATCATGGAGGAAGAATCGTCAACCAAACCCACGAGCCAAGCTTGACGAACTGGTCCAAAATAGCCCCAAAAAGTATGGTTTTATAGGTACATCATGAAGAGGGCAAAGATGGATGACATGGTGCCTTGATCAACCATAGAATGACATGGATTTCACCTCGGCCATCAAATGGAGCGCTCGCGGATGCTTTTTCATGGCCGCCCCATCCGTCATCCAATAGCTCTCCTTCCTCTTTTTCAAATGCCAAACCCTAATTGCCACCTTAGGATTTCTATTTAAGTCATGGTTATTAGTGTTTATAAGAATTTTTTCTATTTTTAATATAATAGCTCTTTTCTTTCCTAACCGAAGTGTGGGAAGAACCTTGAGTGGTTATCCACAGTTTTCTAACCGTGTGGAGAAGCCCTCTATTGTTCCTCAAGCTTTAGGGTTGCTTGGTGAAATCTCATCATTCTCTCTCATCTCTTATTGAGAGTCTAAAAGGATTGATGACGAAAACCTAGTTCCAAAGATGATTGTTTTTCTTCGGGAAAACATGCACCCGTATAACGTTTGATAGCTCTCGAGTCCGCCAAGGGTTCTCCATTTCCATGCACTTTCCACGCATTTCTTCATCTTCCATTTGCACTATTTTGTTCACCATCTTCACACATACTTGCACCTTCATTTTCATCTCCATTACACTTCATTCCCTCGGTTTTTGCACACCAACACCCGAGTACATTGCATTTTCTTGTAAGTAAACACGGTCCTTTCTATAAGGACCACCATGTCAGAGCTTATGCACTCAAGACCAAAGATGAGGTGTTTAACGTAGAAAAAAATTAAAATGCATTCACACAGACAATGGTGGTAGATATATGGGATCATTCGATGAATATTGCAAAATAAACGGGATCAGACATGAAAGATCTGTTCCACATACTCCTCAACAAAATGACATTACATAAAAAATGAACAGAACAATCACGGAGAAAATAAGGTGCATGTTTTCACATTCAAAACTTCCTAAAATATTCTGGGGAGAAGCAATGAATATTGCAGTATATGTCATCAACTTGTTTCCATCAGTATCTCGGAGTGGAGAAATGCTAAATAGACTGTGAATAGGAAAAGACATCTCTTATAAACATCTAAAGGTGTTTGGATGCAGAGCATTCGTCCATATTTCTAAAGATGAGAGGGCCAAACTAGATAGCAAAGCTAATGAATGCATATTCCTCGAATACGGAAGTGATGCATTTGGATATACACTTTGAGATTCGATTGGCAAGAAGATTATCAGAAGCCAAGATGTTATCTTCTTTGAAAATCAGACAATTGAGGACAAAAAGAAAGATATTGAAAGTGCTGATAAACATCTAATAAAAGTTGATAAGGTGAAATCAACTTTTAACGGAGAGGTGTTGGAGAATCTAGTGATCAAGCAACTGTTGATGTTGACCATGGAGAAATAGAAACTTCTCCTGAACCAGTTGCAGAACCAAAGTTAAGAAGGCCAACAAGAGATCGTCGACCATTAAGAAAATATTCTATAAACGAGTACGTAATGATCACTGATGGCGATGAACCTAATTGCTATATGGAAGCTATGAAATATCAACAAAAAAAGAACTGGTTGGATGCAATGCAAGATGAAATAAGATCATTGCATAAGAATCATACTTATGAGTTAGTTCAGCTTACAAAAGGGAGAAAAACATTGAAGAATAAATGAGTATACAGACTCAAAGAAGAAAATTTACAGCTAAAGTATAAGGCATGACTGGTCGTGAAAGACTTTGGTCAGAAGAAAGGAGTTGACTTTGAGATAAATTTTTCATGTAATGAAAATGTCATCCATACGAGTGGTACTTAAATTAGCTTCAACTCTCAATTTGGAGATCAAGCAACTCGATGTAAAGACAATTTTCTTGTATTGTGAATTAGAAGAAGAGATTTACTTGGAATAGCTAGAAGGGTTCGTTATCAAGGGAAATGAAGATATGATATGTAAATTGAAGAAGAGTCTGTATGGATTAAAGCAGGTCCCAAAACAATAGTATAAGAAGTTCAATTTCTTTATGGGAAATCAAGGATACACAAAAACTTCTTCAGACCATTGTATATTTGTTAAAAAATTCACAGATTGTACATTTATAATCATTCTACTTTATGTCGATGACATATTGATTGTGGGGTCAAACAGAAAAAAAGATTGTTAAGTTAAAGAATGAATTTAATAAGTTTTTTACCATGAAAGAATTAGGACTGACAAAACAGATGTTTAGGATGAGTATCACTCGTGATATGAAGAATGAAAACTTATGACTATCACAAGAGAAATGTAAAAAATTCCTTATAGCTCAGCAGTTAGTAGCTTGATGTATGCCATAGTTTGTACGAGATTTGATATTTCACATTCTATTGGAATAGTCAGCCAATTTCTAACAAATTCAGGCAAAGAGCATTGGAATGCAGTAAAATGGATTTTTAGGTATCTTAGAGGTACTTTTGAATTCAGTTTGTATTTTAAAATTAAAGAGTCATCATTAGTAAGGTATACTAATGCAAACATGGTTAGAGATATTGACTCAAGAATATCAACATCAGGGTATATGATTACATTTGTAGGGAGAGCTGTATCATGGTAAGCAAAACGACAAAAATTCAATTGCGCTATCTACAGTAGAAGCTAAATTTATTGCGGCTACAAAAGCATGCAAAGAAATATTGTAGATGCAACAATTTCTAAAAGAATTGGGTCATCAACAAGATAAGTCTATCTTGTATTGCGACAATCAAAGTGTTATTTATTCGAGCAAGAATCCGAGCTTTCATATGAAGTCGAAACACATAGATATTGAGTATCATTGGATACGAGATGTGTTGGACACCAAACAAGTATATCTTGAGAAAATTCATATAGATGACGATGACTCAGACATAATGACAAAGACTTTGTAAAGGAATAAACACAAATTCTGTAGAGACTCAGTAAGATTGGAAATATCTCATCATCGGTCGAGAGGGGGATATTTGTAGGGTCACCTTTGTGTGAATGGAGACTTTTAAAGTCTCCATTTGCTGCACACTTTGTGTGTAAATGGAGACTTTAAAAGTCTCCATTCGCCGCAAGAAGAAGAATTTTCCTTCTCCTTGCAGCTCTCAAGGCTCTATAAATAGAAGCTTGAACAGAAATCTCAAACCATTCGAAGAAGAAGAGAAATTTTCTGTGAAGAAGAGCAAGAAAATAGTGAGGATTATTTTGGAGGAAGAGAAAAGAAAAAGGGTGAGGAAAAATAAGTGAGGTACTTTTGAGTACAATAATAATTCTAAAAGAAGTAATTTCTCTTACTGAATATTTTCTATAATAGTCGATATTTAGAAAAATATTGTAAATCATATTTTCATAGTGAGATTTTTCTGAACTTAGTCCCTGTAATTTTTTCCTGATTTGGATTTTTACGTAAAAATATTCAGTATTCATTTTAGTTATTATTTCTCTTACTTTTTGGCCATTATATTTAAATGGCGTGAAAAAATATTTATGGTATTTTTCAAATTGCATATGCTATCATTTCTCATGCTTATTCAGTGGTATAATTGTACTGTGTAAGTAAGTTCTGTCTAGAATACTAGATTTTAAACGGGACCATTTGTGACTCCTCCAGCTTCTCTTAGGAACTTACTTAGAAATATAATTCTGTCTAATGAGATTGTTAAGGGCAGTTTTTCCTAGAAATTATCATGATTATTACTCTCTATATTTTGCAGCAGCGAAATATTATTGTTCCCACCAATTCTTTTTTATTTCCCAACATGAAAGCCTTAGCAAATGGATGGATGACAATCCATAACAGAACAACCTCAGGAAGAGATTCATAGCCTCCTTCTTCACAATAAGTTTAGGCTTGAAAGATAGGACTCAGCTAAACTGTCTGTTCCTCAATCAAATAATGCTTTGACGCAGTTTATAAGACGACCAACTCTTCTGCAGCCAGCTCCTCGGCCTGCTCCTCATGCTTGTCCTTCATTTCCTCAGCAAAGTATCTTAGGTAGGTCTGCCCGTTCTCAAACCCAGTGGCATCTTCCAAGCAAAAACCATTTTAAACCTCATTGTTAAATTGTCAATAAAATTCGACATTTAGCTTCGGCTTGTTACTAAAAGGCTGATTTTTCCTTTATGCATCATCCTCCGTCTCTGCTGATATACACTAAGAAGCAGGAAAGATGATCACTTGCTATCTTTAAGGCACCCAACATTTTGTTCTTTCATTGGCCGAGGATGATGATAGGAAAAGCACAAACGTTTATTGTGTATTTCTCTATTTGAAAATTATTTCATTGGCGTCCAACATGCAGAATGTAGTCTCGTATTTTCTTACAAAATTATGAGTATCGTAGCCCTACAAATGGGGCTGCTAAATTCATTTGAATTGAACCCGTGTTCTCGGAGCTTGAATATGATACACACAACTAGTTGTATGAAGTTTGGATTGCATAGAAAAATTAAAAACAATTATGAACTAAAAATACTTATATTTTGTTCAATTTGATATTCACTAAAAGGGCCGTATTAGTATTTTTGGTCTATCGTAATCATACATTAATATGTGATGATAATGTCATCTTTATTTTTATAATACAAATATCAATGATTGAGAAATCTTGCTTCGAGCTTGTTCATGGCATACTGTTCATGGTAGCTCATACTATTAGGGTATAGTTATTTTTATTTATGTAATTAAATTGTATTTCTGTTTTTTTTTTTTTTTCATAAATTGGGCCAGTGAATTCTCAGAACAGTCGGTGTTACGATTAAGAGGATACAAAATGCTCCTGAGAAGACGAGACATAATAGTACGTATGACAGATCCCTTGTCCTATATGTTTGCCATGCTCAAGGGAACACTTTTCCACTGACTGGTACAACATCGTTTCCCTGGGTTAACGAGTGCCCCACGTTTCTTTATAGTCCGAGACATTGGCTTGTATTATAAACATGGGACATAAACTATGGCAAGTCAACGTCGACTCTTCACCATAAAAAACGTTGGAATAAAATGTATTACTCCATTTGAGTTTACACGAAAAATTAGTAATTTATTTAATTAGATTCATAATTAGTGGATTGAAACCAAAGTTAAGTAGGATAAACAGAAAATGATAATTAGATGAAAGATAATGATGCTACAGATGATAAAAAAAACAGAAGGACAGAAAAATGTGCAGTAAAACAAAGGGAGTCCGCCATAGGAGCTGAAAAAGGAAGCTCCTGAGGGAAGGAAGAAAGGAAACCGACGAAGAAGGAGATCACCAAACTGTCTCCTACTCTCAATGGTCCACCATTAATGCAAAAAGCCTGCAAGAAATATGAGCAGCCTTTTCTGGTGTGTGCTTTTGAAGATGAAGCAAACTAAGTACTCTGTTTTCAAGAGTATGGTGAAGGAGGAGGAGATAAACAGTCACAGGTTGGCGAGGTGAAAAATATGCCAGCCAGTGAATGCTTGATCTGTCTGTCTAACTTTTCTGATAAAAGTGCAAACTTGATTTCAATCTCTGTCCCTCCAGAAGAAAGGGGAGGAAGCAGAGCCGAAATCTTGCTGGTTTTGAACGTCGGAATGATGATGGAGTTGGGGCTGATAAAGGTTGAAGAAAGGCAGCTGAGACTGAAACTGGAAATTGTTGCAAGTGTCGAAATCGTCCCAGACAGGACTGCCGGGACCCCAACCGGACGAAATTGCGTTGAACCAAGTCTCTGTCATTTCCCCCCAAGCTTGTTCATTTGACTGCGAAGCACCATCCTTCGATAAAGAAAGTCCGTCAGTTTCATCGATTGCCGTAACCTCACGCGATCCAGTTGATAAATACTCGTCGAGATTCTCTGCTTGAGGAATTTCCGGCGATGGTTGCAGTGGCGTCATTGTTTCCGGCAGCAGGGGTGCTTCATCAGGAGTTTCTTTTTCCTTGTTGAGGAAACGTTCAGGGAAATTGAGCTTAGCGTTTTCTCCTCTCAGCTTGAACGCTTCGCGATCATACGCCATCGCCGCGTCTTCAGCTGTGTCGAAAGTGCCGAGCCAGAGCCTGGACCTGTTTCGAGGAAGGCGAATTTCAGCCACCCATTTTCCCCAATGCCGCTGCCTAACTCCCCTGTAAAGCTTCGTGGTGTGCAGTGGCTGAAGAGCCGGAGGCCTCAACGATAGCCGATCGTCGGGGCCCAAGTTGGTCATCGTCCCTTTCGGGCTGAGATTCAGCGTATCTCTCCAGTACTGAAGAAGCTGCTGCTGCTGCAAGGACACTGAATCTGCAACAAAATGGGGCGGAAAACCGACGACGGGAGGGTGTTGAGAAGAGAACGATATCATTTGGTGGGGATTTTGGGGGAAAGGTTCCATTGATGGGCGAAAAACAGGTGGAGGCGTGTTCATGAACTGCTGCGAAGGTTCGAAAGCGAAGGGAAATACAATTCTTGAAGAAACCGGAGCAGGTGAGAGTAGAGAAACAGACGAAGGAATTGAAGAAGATGGTTGAACCGGGTTGTCTCGTTCGGGGCTCCGGATCTTCTTGAGAGGTCTCCGAGACATGGAAGCTTCATCAAAAAGTGGCTTCCATTGTCGCCTCTCCGAGCTTGATCCGTCAATTTTTGTAGCTCGACCCATCCTCTGGGTCTCATCGAAATCCATCTTTGACTTCCCACTGCTCGTATCTCCAGCCATAGGATCATAAACAGCCACCCGCTCGCTCTCTTCTCAAACAATGGAAAACAACGATCTTTCTAAAGACAGGACTGGAAATTTAACGAATTTTCAAAATAGAAGAGGATCCGAATAAAACTAAAACAAACAGAAAACGACGATCAAAGACAAATATCTGAGCAAAAGCTAAAAAAGGGTGGATTTTGGAATCTGGGTTCGTTTTGAAAAGGTACTTCCAGAGAGATAAGAAAACGTAAAAGAGAAAAGAGACGCCATTTCTGGTAAGAAACGAATCATCCCAAAACATAAAAAAGAGGAGAAGAGAGAAGAGAGAAGAGAGCGAGCAGCGCAGAGTCGGAGGTGGAGATGGAATCCGCAAAAGAGTCGAGACTTCTGTCGAGCGGTGCAAGGAAGAACGGCGGGAGGGAGGAGAGGAGAAGGGTGGTTTAATACTAAGATTTTGCAGGAGAGAGAAAAATATCTCAAAATTTACACTGTTATGATTGGTAACCAACATCCATGCGGGACCCACACGGCATGGTCTATTTTCTTCATCCCTTGGCTTCTACTCCAATATATCTCCCTCATCATTCAATCTAATATAATAAAAATATTACCAAATATTTCTTTAATTATTTATAATTTAACAAACAATAACAATTTTCAGCTTGTCTAACACAACACGCAAGCTAAGAAGGGTCCAGGATAAAAAAACTAAATTAAAATTAAATAATTTCCATCGTATTTGGAAAACATAAACAACTTTCGGTGGGAGCATTCAAAAAAAACCAACAAAAGCCTTTTGTCGGTGAGGATAGGCACGTGTCGGTGCTTAAATCAATAATTTTGTCTTAATCCAAATTGAATAAAACAACTTAAAGACAATTGAATTTTTAAAAAAAGAAAAAGAAAAAGAAGAAGAAGAAGAAGAAGAAGAAGAAGAAGAAGAAAGAAGAAGAAGAATAAGAGATATTTGAGCGTAGTTGGGACGTATTTCAATGGCAGTTCTTCCCCTTGACTACCCCTTTTTCTTCGTTTAGGTAACAATAATTTAGAGCTGCCCAATTGACGTGACATATTTTTCTATTATTTAAGAAAAATAATGACATTATATTATTTAAAATAATTGACTAAGTAGCTATGTATCCTTTTCGTTTCGATTAGTTTACATGTAGAATAATATTGAGATGCTGTCACTCGTTATAATTTCAAGAGATCTTCAAACTTTTATAATATAATCACATGTTTTTTAATAAATGCTACGTTTTGGTTGATGTGTCTATCCCCCCACTGGTTATTAGAGCATCCGCGTGTACTATTTGAAAAGGTCTTCTTCTCGAGACAAGAAGGGGTGTTCCTATGCATCTGTTAGCTGGTCAAACTTACCCCAATGGATTTGTTCACAAGGACACATGATAAACAAGCTTTTCGAGACTACTAGGGTCACAAAAAATTATGTCTTGCCAAACTTAATAAATTAAATTAGTCAAATTTAATGAATCACTAAAAAAAAAAAAAAATATTTAAGCGATCTAAACGAACCGTATTTAAGGAGTCAAGGCTAAAAAAATATTTCAATGAAATTAAAATTAAATGACTCGGGCTGTGACTTAAAGGAGCATAACCAGCAATGATTGCATGTAAGTTTTATAAATTTATTGTAGAATTATTATATATTTGTTGATTGATTAATAATATATACTAACATACTTCAAATAAAAAAAATATATAAGACAAGCATATATAAAATAAATGTACTTTTATTAATTTATTTTATGTTGTCAATTAATTAACGAAACTTTTACGGTGTTTATAATATTAAAAAAACATACACGAGACAATTATATATAATAATAATAACAACAACTAAATTATAATATTACATAATTAAAGAATTTAAATTTGAAATGTAATATAATATAATA